>JARBEQ010266015.1:0-10172 GCA_030265355.1 Tritonia tetraquetra
GAAATAATAAAAAAGAGGGGATTTAGGCTTGTAGAGGCAAAGAGGATGTCACTGAATAGGGATCAATGGCGAAAGATAGTGTGTCATGCGTTAACTTACACTGAAAGGTACTAAAAGGTTATTGATAAAGAAAGAATGAGAAGTTGATATGGTTTCTAATATTTTCAATATATGGTGTTAAGTATGACCGTATAAAATAATTATCATTTATACATTTTCATATCATTATTTGTTTGTTGTTTGATCAAGTCCCATTAATACTGCAATGCAGTGTTTGGGCCAGCTCCCTGTTTTGCCACAATTGGTGCAAGCTATGGATCCAAGGATTTCAGACAAGCAGGTGATCAGTCCACTGTGCCCATCATCCTTTACTGGCACTATGAGTAATATAATACACTGAACAGTATTAATCATAAAATAAGGCCAATAAACAAATTACTTTCTCAGCCATAGTAAAACCTGGAAGAATTTGCCACTGTGAGCTGCCATATCACCATAATAATCACAGGTCAAGAAAGGCTGTTTTTCTCTGCGTTTTTTATTGTGAATTTTAAGACTAATTTTTTGTTTTGTTTTGAGGAATCAGACTGTCAAAATTTTAACTTGCTCTATTTTCAGGAAGACGGTAGCCCTTTCATCACTGCCTCTCTGCCATCTATACTTTATTTGTTATGGATGGACTCGTAAGATATTATTTCTATAATGATTTTATAATTTCATTACAAGGTATTTTCTCACTAGTTTCTACCCAAATAGATTAAATGACTTGTTAGAAAAATAGGAGGTGAGGTGGCAGAGTGGTCTAGACAATGGACTTCCATGGCGAGGCTCGTGGGTTCGAGTCCAGCTTCAGGCACTTTGTTTTTTCCTTGGGCAAGAAACTTTGCTCCAATTGCCTCACTTGACCCAGGTGTAGAAATGGGTACTAATTCTCAAATGAGAATTTGGGAAAGTATTCTGCGATAGATCAGTGTCCTATCCAGAAAGTGACAAGTCGTCACTTGTCCGCTTCACGCTACCAAAACTGGGTTAAGCTCCTGTCCTATCTAGAAAGTGACAAGTCGTCACTTGTCCTCTTCACGCTACCAAAACTGGGTTAAGCTCCAGCCCTATGAGCCTAAAGGCTTAAGGACAACTGGAAAAATACATTTTTGACGTGGACTATGGATCTGTTGATTTTAGAATGATCTCACCATGCAGTTGTTCAACACTCAAGAAGCTTTTTCCTTCTCATGATCAAAAACATTCTTCATGGGTGTTCGTTCCTTGGTGTTGGGTAGAGCTTTTAAGGGGCTCTTTGGTTAGCTCGATACCCATAAAAAGTTATGTTTTTGTTAGACACGACTTAAAGTTTTGTCCAATTACATTATTTAGAATTTGTGAAAATTTATTTTACAAATGAATATATTTCAAATTTTGGACATTTTAGACATAATGTGTTGTGGTTGAAGAATTCTTATTAAAGCAATAATTGTAGTTCAGCTAGTGCTGACATGGCTTACCTACCCATTTTGAAAGCACCCTGAAGTGCTTAAGAAAAAATGTATCGTCCTATATAATTTATTTTCAAATCTGTTCAGATTGATCATTAAAGGGTTCAAAAAACCATTACAAGATGAAGACCTCCACAGCTTGCCACCACAGAATGAAACATACAACGTCATGACCAAGTTTTCCAAGCACTGGGATAAAGAATTAAACAGATGTAAAAGGTAACCAAAATTAATAGAAAAGTATTCTGTAAAAGAAAACTGTAGTGTTAAGTTGATGAAAATCAATTTTAGATATGGTTTCAAATTTTACTTGTTGACTATGTCCTGAGGTGGTGCAGTTAACTAAACCAATTTATATAAAGAGGAGTTGAAAATGAATCGTACACAATTTGTGGATTCAAAACTAAGCCGGCTTGATCTCAACGATTAGTGGATTTGAAAGAAAGCCTGTTTGATTTCAACAAGTATTGATGGATTGGATACAAAGTCTGACTGCAGATTATAGATAATGTTAGATTATACTATAATGGTTTGTTTTGAACATGTCTAGAGAGATGAGATGTCATGATGATATTGTTGTCATCGCACTTCTCCCCGCCTTTTTATCATTACACTTTTTATGATCTCGCTTACTTTACAGTGGAAGAAGGAAGAGGACAAAGAAGAAACCTGTTCGAGATTTACAATGGAACGAAATTCCTTTGCAAAGTCAATTGAACGAAGTCAAGATTGAGAATGGAAAACCAGAGAGTGTGGATGATTCTTTGCCTGTTCCCATGGCATCATTTACCAAAGCCCTGTTTAAAAACTTTTGGAGTGAAGCTGTTAAAGCTCAAGCTGGACAGTTAGGAAGATTTGTTGATGAAGTGACAAGTCCTCTGATATTAGGGTAATATACTGTGCACCCTCAACAGTTGTTTGTTTTTTACGCAATCCCCTTTGCTTTATGCTCTTTGTGGTATTTGTTGTTTGTTAGTTGAAGAAGGGTTATACCCGAAACGTCCTGTGTCATTTTGTTTTGTCCATTTGGAAGTTTTACATTTTCTTTACTTTTTTACCTTTTGATATTAGGGTAGGAATGTTGAGAAAAAATAATTTGGGTTTTTCTTTCCATCTTTTGAACTTTTGCCACGGGTAGTATTATTATTTCATTGCCAGTAAATTGACCATTTTACTTGAATTGTAACAAATGTTTATGAATATGGAGTGAGAATTGCTAATTGTATTATTTTGTTGCCTTTGTGAAAATATAAAAGTTTGTTTCGTAACCTACGCTGTCAGCACTCTTTTGACAGATATTAGTATTATCTCTTTCTCACATCTTATTTCAGGTTCTTTATAGATTATATCAGTAACCAAGAACTAACCTGGCATGGTTATATGTATACAATTGCCATCCTGTTGTTGAAAAGCTTTGCCACAGTCACCGCTTACCCGTCTGGTTTTGAGATTTCTCTGATGGCAGTCAGAGTGCAGAGTACTGTTATGGGATCTGTCTTTAGAAAGGTATCATAGGAATACTTTGAACACAATTTGGGGGCATTGGGACCTTGTTTACATTTTTCATATCCCTTCCTGATAAGATGACATTAAGAAAGATTGTAGATGATTCATTGCATTTTTAATAATTTTTTTTTACTTTTGTACTATTTCTAGATATAATTAATCTATCCATAGGATACAATATTTGGGTCCAAGAAATGTCAATAAGATATCTCTTGCCACCCTGAACATGTTATCCATACTTCTCATACAATCATCAACATTTCATTCCAGGCCCTAACCATAAACTCTGAAGCTCGCAAAGAATCCACCACAGGGGAAATAATCAACCTAATGTCGGTGGATGCCTTAAACTTGAGAATTTTGTTTGATTACTGTTTCTGGATGTGGCTGTGTGTTTTATTTTTATCTGTGGGTGTTGCTCTCACATACAGCATTGTGGGTATTGCCATATTGCCAGGTGAGCTGTTCATACTTGTGTGTGTTTGATACTTTCATTTATATCTATATGTGCAAATACTTAATGTAAATATTCGAGCCAGATGAAGGAAGTTATAAAGATTAATTTTGTTTGAGGGGGGTCCCAGTGGCGCAGAGGTACGGTTCTCGCCTCTGAAGCGAAAGGTACCGGGTTCGAATCCCGACAGCGACACTGTCGGGTATTTTTCTCCTTGAAACTCTGTGAAAACCTATTAGCCACTCCTGTGATCCTATTCAGGTAGGTGGGATCAAGAACCTAGTCCTATCAAAGACGGAGGATAAACTCGGAGGTCCCGTGTGCATGTTGTGCACGTTAAAGAACCCTTGGCAGTTGAAAATTGATAAGAGTAGGCTGCAAAATTCCTAAACAAAGACTAAAATGTAAAAAGCAAGAACAACTACCCAGAGGCAGACCAAAGACAATGTGTCAGGATGCAATTTCAGAAATAATAAAAATGAGAGGATCCAAGCTTGTAGAGGCAAAGAGGATGTCACTGAATAGGGATTAATGATGAAAGTTTGTATGTCAAACATAAACCTTACACCAAAAGGTACTAAAGGTTATTGATAAAGAAAGACGATTCTAGGGGATTGAACCCTTGCCTGCGAATGACAAGCCTGTATAGCCAGAGGTAGAGAACCCCACATTCTTCCAATCTGTGGTCTGCCACTAACTTCAATGTATTATGTCTTTCTTTCTTTCTTATCCAATTCCCTTTTACCATTTCAGTGTAGGGCCAGCACAATGAGTCTGGATTTCTCTGGATCAAGATATTAAGCCAAGCAGGTGATCAACCCACTGTGGCCTTTTTGTGATAGGAATTAATTTTGCCCGGACAGCAGCCTTGCAGCCTACTCTTATCGATTTTTAACGTGCGCAACGTGCACACGCGACCTCCGAGTTTATCGTCCATCACCGATAGGACTAGGTTCTTGATCACGGAGAAAAATTCCAGACGCTGCCGGGAATCGAACCATGTACCTTTCGCTTCTGAACAAGAACCGTACCTCTGCACAACTGGACCCCCATGTATTATGTCATGACATTCAAAATGGTACCTGGAATTGTAAAATGTATTTGCTTTTTTCACTTTATTTTCTGCAGGCCTTGCTTTCATTCTACTGATATTGGTAATGAATTCATTTGTCTTATACAAAATGAGTGTTTATCAAGATGACATAATGAAAGTCCAAGATGAAAGGGTGAAAATCATGAATGAGATTCTTAATGGAATAAAGGTATGCACTCTTTTTCAATCAGAAGGGATAGTCTTTTTTAATATTTTTTAAAAATTACTTATTTAGTCCTCTTTGTTCATTATCACATTCAACGAATGTGATTGATGGCTAATCAAACAGACTTCTCACTCTGAAATATAGCTAAAAACCGTAGATCTTTCAGTTGTGATGGGAGGAGCTGAAGTCTGTTCTTAAAAATGCACTGGAAGAGGAAGTGTTCTATGTATTCTGTTGGATGTGCACATTATCATTAGATATTAATGATAGGGGGCATTAACGTTTCTTTCTTTCTTTATCAATAACCTTTAGTACGTTTTAGTGTAAGGTAGCATTTATATTGCACCTTCCATTTCCATATTGTAAAACAACATTTCAAAGTGCTGTACAAAAACATTTTGTGAGTTTATCTTTGTAACTATTTATCCTTCACCTATGATAGAAATGATAGACTAGAACTGACCACTCGTGAAATCAAAAAAATTTTTTTCTCCCCACAGGTCATCAAGCTGTATGGCTGGGAACCAATGTTCATCAACAAAGTTTTGGAAGTTCGTAAAAAAGAGCTTTGGATTTTGCTGAAGATATCTATTCTGGAGGCAATATTCAACTTTGCTTGGCGCGGTGCTATGTTTTGGGTGAGGCTATATTTATATCCAGGTATTAGGTTTGATTTTGTATATTTGTTTTGAGTTCTTATTTGCTGTGTGAAAAATCTTTGTTATTGTAGAACTGTGAGAAAGTTTCAATTTAAAAAACAGCCTTTGTAAATTATTTCAAAACAAGCTAAAAGATACATTATTGCTATTCATGTAAGGAATCCAACATGTTAAATCTTGATTTGGAAACCCATGTGGTTGAAGGGCCGGTTAAATGGGTAGATAAATAATAATCATGAGGACTGAGCTGATGTTAACAGACTACAATGAATTTGACTATAATATTATCCGATTCTGATAAAGCTTCGATTAAAAAAACTATTGCGGGTTCGTTTTAAAAATTTTGATTTTTTTGCTTCCCATGAAAGTTTATCCATTTTTCTACATTCTGTGAAAATTGCAGGTTCCCCAAAAAATGTTTTAAACAATGTTATTTTCACTTTGAAATCATGATGTGTGAAAAGCGGAAGTCAAAAGAGATTGCATCAACCCAACTGAATCACATGCTTCAAATTGGAAACAGTCTAATTTTCTAATGGTCAAGTCTAGCCTGTTAGATGTTCCCTCTTTCTTTATCATTTCCTGCTTAACCTTTCGGTGTCAGGTCCTGCTAGATGTACTTTTGATATTTCATGGTAAAACAGTAATTTATTGGGATGCGAATATGTTGAAAATCATAAGAAAATTTGAGCGCTTTTTCTCTAAACTGAAAGTACAACCCTTAGTGGCTTCATTTGGCAACATCTCAGCAATGGTTCAACTTTTTAGGGTGAATTTAGTATTATTGATTTGACAATGATTCGATTCCAGTATTTCTAAATGTATAAATTCCCACTTCCACTTTATTGGAACTGGTCATATTTATTATTAAGTGATTGCTGGCCCACGGAAGGCACAGGGTTACAACGCCTGGATAGGAATGCCTCGATTTTTACTGCTGTGACTGCTGCCATAAACATGGCGATGGCTGTGGCTGGGAAGTCGAGGCATTCCAAGATACTAGTCTTGTCTGATTCACTGTCCTGCTTAAAATCCCTCTGTCGATTCAGTGGCACTGATCTGGGAATATAAAAAATCTTGGACAGTGTACACAACTTACATCACAGAGGGAAGCAGGTGACCTTTCTCTGGAATCCAAGGAAACGAGACTGCGGATCAACTGGCCAAAGAAGCTCTTCGCTTGGCCCACACTGGGACCAGACGGAGTAAAATCCCACACGTGGACCTCAGGCCATTCATTAATAAGTTGAGGTCACAGAGTCAGCCTCGAGACGCTCCAAACAAACTTTTTGAAGTTAAACCCAAGATAGGGCCCAGACTGGGCTCACAAGAAGAGGGGAGAGCGTCCTGACCCAACTCTGCATTGGGCATTCTGTCCTCACCCACAGACATCTGTTCGTGAGGGAGAATGCCCCACACTGTGATACATGTGGCTGCGCTCTCACAGTGAAACATCATTCTGGGGTGCTCAACCCTAGACACTGTGAGAGCGAGTTACTACATGTGTAGGGATTTGAAGGCTCTCTTTGAGCTGGTCGATCTCAGAATTATTTCCTTTTTAATACATGCAAACGTTTTTAATAAAATCTAAAACTGTAATAATAAATTTTTAGCTGGGGATCGCGACTTTAGGCGCACGCACCCTCCTGTCACGACCTCGGAACACTATCTAACCACTAACCCTCACCACAATAAAATCACAAACACCCTAGACACGCAATCATCTCACCGACATGAAAACAATGTATAATGTACATTTTAAAAAGTTTTGTACAAAGGGATTGAATTTGACTTTTAATCATACGACTGGACATCTGACTCTTGCTTGCTTAGGAAACAGCTGTGTAGCAGGCGCTGAAATGACCCTTCTGTGTTGATAGTGCCCTAAACACCAAAAAACAAACAAACAAGTGAGGCTTGTTTGAAGGCTGCGATTAGATTTGCTTTAGTGGCTTCTTGAAGTAGCCTTTTCCATAGACATAGAGAAAGAACAAGAAAAATGGGTCCAATCCTTGATCTGGGTATAGTTTAACTTTCTTCTTTCTTTCTTATCCAATTCCCTTTTACCATTACGGTGTAGGGCCAGCACAATGAGTCTGGATTTCTCTGGATCAAGATATTAAGCCAAGCAGGTGATCAACCCACTGTGGTATAGTTCACCTTGTCCATCCGTGAAATGATAGTTTTCTTGCATTGTAATTGTCATTTTTTGCTTTTCTTGACCAGATGAGTTACTTTATCATCGTGACATTTGTAATGACTGACAAGGATCACTATTTGGATGCTAATACAGCGTTTCTAACACTCAGCTACATTGGTTTGATTCGACTAGCTGTCAATATTATTCCAATCATTGCACAAGATGGAACTAAGGTAAAAATAGCTGCTAAGGCTCTACATCTCTACTTATTTATATTATGAAAAAAGTTGAATTTCATATGCATACAGATTTTTTCCAACAAGAACAACAAAAGTTATGGAGTCATTTCAATAAACTTATGTTGATGTTTGGATTTGATGAAGTTCACTGGATAAAAGTAAAGCTGATGATTACTCATATACAGGGAACAGATGAGCATTATACTCTCTGGTAGGATTTCAATTGGAAAGGAATCATCATAACAATAAATGAGCTAATGATTACCTATCAGCAATAACAGATTCACTCACTAGTGACACATTGTATCTGTCTCTCATTTATTACTTTGTAAAACTAAAAATGTTTGTTGTTGCTATGGTTACGGTGGCCATTTTGAATGTTGATCACATATTTAGTGACAACTTTGAAACCTCACAAGTTGGCCATTTTAAAACATATGACCATAATTTTTTGTTTCAGATAATCTACTATCTATTTACATACAACAGATTGTGGTGATGATTTTTTTTATTTATGTGATTGTTTTTGTTTTACAAATTTTTTATTTTGGTGTTGAAATTGTTTTGCAATTTTTATCAAAATTTCAATATTCAGATCCATAACTCAAGAATGAATCATTATTTTTGAATTGTTTGATGACTATTGTGTGAAAATTTAATGAAAATCTGTTGAGAAATAAAAAAAGTTCTGATCAAAAGAGTGACAAAAATTAGCATTATAAGAAAAAGACAAAAAATGAAAGTAAGTTCATATGACATTAGAGAGAGGTGAGGTGACCTCCTAAGAGGTCAATTTTACCCAAAGCTCTTTATATCATGTACATCAGATTCAAAGAATCTAAAAAATGACTATACTTGTCCAATGTGACAAAAAATTTAATATTGTTCGGTGCCGCCCCCACCACGCATTTATTCTTAATGATGCTGATGCTCATATAAGGTTCCATAATTACATTCTTTCTGTTGTTGTTGATTTGAATCTAAAGTCAAGGGTGTTTTAAAAAATGTGTTTTGGTTTAAATCACTTTTATTTGTAACTGTCCCTAAATGATGTAACTAAATGATTATATTTTATTTAATAAAATGTAATTTATGTCATAGGACATTGAGATTGTAATGAGCCTATGTACCTTTTATTCAAGACGTTATGGGAATGACGACTAACAAGTTGTGAGTGGGGCCACGCCAGTGGATATATAGTCCAGACTGCCATGAAATTAGGTATACACTAATCAATGTGTTTGCTGCATAGGATTGCAAAAAATGAAAGACAAATGAAAGACTCGAGATAAAATGGTTTTCTTTTACAAAATTGTTTGCTCATTCTCTATTTTTTCGTGAGGAATTCTAATTTGAGATATTTGTGAAATATTATTTTAGTATATGTACATTTACGTGGACAGAAATTTAGGAAGATTTTGGTGCTTCAAAACGTTTGTCATGCTCACTCACAGCTTAAAATTGTTTCATCACTTATCTTCAGGCCAGGACATCTTTCAAACGGTTGAACAAGTTTATGAATGCCCAAAATGTTTCATTTGCCAACTTAACGAGAGATACAGCTGACAGTAAGTATATATTGTAATGATTATGGGAAAAAAATGTTTTCCTAGTTTTGGTTCTTTTGCTGTATCTCCTAATATAGATATATAAAGACTTTCAATTGTTTAGAAAGCAAATATCTTTATAAATCTTTGATTTCGTCATTTCCAGGTTTGTCGGTACGGATTGAAAATGCTGACTTTGCATGGGAGAAAAAAGGCAGTGTCACACTTAGAGGGTATATCTCTTATTTTTCTCTCTTTTGTCCTTTATTACTGATTACTATAGTTGTTTTTATTATTATTAGTGTTATTATTATTATTATTTTCTGAATTTGTAAACGTCAAAGAAAAAAGAATTTTCACACTTTTAAAAACGTTCAGCCTTCCAGTCAAAAACAATTGATTTTGCTTTAACCTTGTATCAGATAATATTTGTGACAAATGTGCTGAACACAGTGCTGGAAGAACTCTGGGTCAGGTAGATAAGGCAAGCAAGTGATCAGCCCACTTTACCCCGAACCTTGAATGGCACACTAAGCGTCACATTTTTAGGTGTTGCCCAAATTTTTGGCCATAACAAAACCCCTCAGCTATAAGAAAACTGAGCAAATGTTGCCGCATAAGGCGACATCATATATCAAGGATACCAATATGATCCAAAACTTTAGGAGTTGATAAAGACAGTATCTACTTGTCTATGTGTTAATTATAAAAATAATGTCCTGTGATTAGTCCTATCGGAGACGGACGATAAACTCGGAGGTCCCGTGTGCATGTTGCGCATGTTAAAGAACCCTTGAGAGTTTAAAATCGATAAGAGTAGGCTGCAAGGCTGCTGTCCGGGCAAAATTAATTCCTACCACAAAGGTCACAGTGGG
>JARBEQ010266037.1:0-10171 GCA_030265355.1 Tritonia tetraquetra
TCTTCTTCTTCTTCGTCTTTTTCTTCTTCTTCTTCTTCTTCTTCTTCTTCTTCTTCTTCTTCTTCTTCTTCTTCTTCTCCTTTTTTATTCTCTTATCTATGTTACTACCCATTATGATTATCATCATCATCATTAGGTTCGTCGTCTGTACTGTTGGCCGATGTTGCAGCTGTTTCTACAGGTATCGTTCATTCCTATCCCGTTAGGCTGTTTTTTTTTTGTATTTTGTATTCTTGTAAGCTGAGAAAGGGTTATACTGAAACGTTCTGTGTCATTTTGTTTTGTCCTATTTGGAAGTTTTTCCATCTTCATTTAATTTTTCAACTTCCAGCAGCCCTCACGTTAGTGTGTTTATCAATCATATAAACACACACACAACACACACAAACTCGAGCGCGCGCGCGCACGCACACACACACACACACACACACACACACACACACACACCTATCATAATTTTTAGAAATGATCAGTTTCACTACTCAATTTTTTAGACTTCTTGATATTTAGCCTATATCAAAGAAATAGTTTAACTCTGATTACATATGATGAAAACGTTTTTCTAAGTTTGTAATACTTAATTAATTGGTTATTGCCTACGTAGGTTATTGCATATCCTTCCGTTCTTATATGGTTTATGTGACGCGATAGACTGACCTCGCGTTATGGGACATAGTCGGGACTCTTGTAATACTGTATACACAGAATTGGATCATTCACCAGAGAGTTGTAGATGTTTAGGTGGGTAGGTTTTTCTTCGTTTCGGTATCGACAAAAATGGTGAAAGCATTACAATTAGTAATAGATGAAGAAATACCGTATCTGTTTTTCTTATAATATTTGTATGCGTTTCGTTGCTTATACTTGTGTGTGTGTGTATGTGTGTGTGTGTGTGTGTGTGTGTGTGTGCGCGCGCGTGTGTTTGTGTGTGTGTGTGTGTGTTTTACAAGGCAGTTGTTATCACTGCTTACATGCTTGCTTATGTAAAGCGCATAGAGCACTTTGCGTGGATATGCGCTATAAAAATGCTATCTATTATTGTTATTATTATTATTATTATTATATTATTATCATTATCATTATAATAATTATTTTTATCATTATTATACAAAAGCGATTTTCCCCACTGCTGCTTTCACTCCTTAGCCCCAACCCATATTTCCTTTGCCAACCATTTCAGTCATAATTTCAACTCTATGACAGATTCTTGTATTGCATCTCTTTTCTACTTTTCCTTTTTTTGCTGACATTTCAACTTCTAATCATTCTTTTGAGACACATTTTGCACATGCCTTACTTATAAGTAGGTCATGTTTCGCAAACCAACTTGATTGTCGTCGCTTTTACCTCGTGACGTCATTTGCGTCCTTGAGACATTTTGGAAGTTTCTATTTTCAGTTTTCATTCAATCTTTTATTCTTTGGACCAATAGCTTCCAGGGACATGGGGGAATGAAACAATCTACGTTGGTTGTACGAGTTCCCACCCTATAGACTATAGACTAGTTTCAATAACCAAAGTGACATAATTTAATAATGCGACGATTTTTTTCACCCTTTTCGTAAATTGATACACGGGCTAACCATCTGTCTTTGTAGTAGTGTTAACTCTATGTAACCTGAAACCAAAAGGATAGATTGTGCACTTAGGACGGCGTGATCCAATCACTTGCTCTCGTCCACACAGGGCCATAAATATGATGGTGCTATTCCCTATCTAAATTCTGTGTGGTATTCAACAACTTGGACTGTGGTAGCTCCGTAAGTGTGAATAGGGTAACGAGTCTAGGGTCTATGGTATTTTAGTTATGAAATAGGCGACGTTTATTTCACTATTAACATTTTCACAAGTGTTTTTAATTCATGAAAAAAAATCCACACTAAGAACTATTTTCCCTGTTTCTCTTTTATCTAGTACGTATTATCAATGATTATATAGTATCATTGGTATTATTACCTTACCGGGGTTTCTCGTTGGATGCCATGCTTCTCCATCCATTACGGCCGAGGGCCAGTTCACAGCATTTAACTATGTATTGCCCTTCCTGGCCTTTCTGTCACGTTCACTGTCCGGCTCTTTCTCCAGGAAATGTGTCCGATTCTCCAGTATAATCACATTTCCAGAGCTGCAATTCTCTTTTCGGTGTCAGCGCATATCATAGTAAAGTAGACCAGCAATAGCATTTTGCCAGTTTAAGTCTTGTATGAAATGATTTTGTTAGCAAGTAAGTTGTTCATCTTCATGAATGTGTTCTTTGCTATGAATATTCTTCTTCTGGGTTCTTGTTTCCTACCATCTTCGGTTGTGTGTTGTCCCAAGTATGTAAAAGCACTGACTTGTTCATTGCATGCCATCAATTTCGATTTCAATTTTTGCTGTTTCCTTTATATTCTTACCTGTGATAACCATTTTTTTTGTTTTCTAGGCATTCATTATCAAACTGTATTCTCCACTTTTAGTTTTTATTATTGTTACTAAGTTTTGGGAGGGGGTCCCAGTGGCTCAGAGGCATGGTTCTGGCCTTGGAAGCGAAAGGTACCGGGTTCGAATACCAGCGGCGACATCTGTTGTTTTTCTTCACAAAACTCGGTATAAACTTATTTGCTATTCCCCTGCTCCCATGAAGATAGGTGAGATCAATAACCTAGTCCTATCGGAGACAGACGATACATCGGAGGTCCTGTGTGCAAGTTATGCACGTTAAAGAACCCTTGGCAGTTGGAAATCGAGAAGAGTAGACCGAAAGGCCGCTGTCCAGGCAACAGTAATTTCTACCACAAAAAGTCACAGTGGACTGACCACCTGCTTGGCTTAATATCTTGATCCAGCCAAAGTAAATCCGCCCCATAGTGCGGGCCCTAATGGTAACAGGGAACTGGATAAGAAAGAAGATTACGTTTTGGAGCACATCTTTATTATCTGGTATAATGCTCGATTTATTATACAGTTATGGACGTAATGCTACGAGTCACATTTATACTTTACTGCGCCTTTCAATCGCCCTTGTACGTTTTCCCACTCGCCAACTAAATAGCGAGCACATGTAGTAAATACCAATCAGGGTTGTCACCAATTTTTACATTATACAAAAAGAAATGATATATCGTTGACAATGCTAATCCATGGATTAGGGGCATACTATACAATTAATTACAATTTAGAATTTCTACATTGACCAGTTATCTAAAAATTTTTTTATAATTTCCGATGACGTTAATATTGGTTTGTACCTGTTTCTGTATCACTTCAGATACATATGTATTTCTAACATTTTACTATAGTATAGAATTCGTATGTTTTAGAAAAAAAACCAACCCTACTTCTGATCCACATGTCCTGCTGCACGGCGTTGGCAATTATTTTTTCTGTACTTTTCTGTCTCCCTGTCTCTCTCTCTCTCTCTCTCTCTCTCTCTCTCTCTCTCTCTCTCTCTCTCTCTCTCTTTATTTTTCTGTCTCATTCTCTATCTGTCTACTACCCCCCCCCCCTCCTCTCTCTCTCTCTCTCTCGTGTGTGTGTGTAGTGCATTGTATTCTGTCCGTGTTTTCTTGATATAACCAAAGATTGTTAAGGACTTGATAAAGAAACCCAATAGCGAATGGCTTGGGAGTTAGCATCATTTAAAACCCACAGATCTTGCACATGATGGGTTGCCCCAATTTTACAAATTGAAGCTCAATCTACATCCCCTTACATTCTAATAAAATCAACATTATTCATTGCTCGACATTCTAGACCAATCGATGCTAGGGCGTTCACGTATGAATTAAAACATTTGAGCAAACTCGTTATTTTCTTTTTCCAAGATCATCATCTTCACAATCATGGAAACTCCCAAAGACACAGTGCCCTCTTGGATTCAATGGAAAAGTTCCACATGTCCAGAGGATGAGGCAGTGGTCAGCTATGACTCAAGTCTAAAAAGGACCAGCTTGACATTTTCTGAACTAGAACGTCTGGCATCGAGGTATTATGGCACCACTTAACGTTGTAGTTTTATTTGTCAACTCATTATAGGTCATACCAAAATCGGGACCTCCGGTTGATAGTCCATCTCCGATATGACTTGATTCCATAAAGTATCCAAGGGTTCAGAATAATAAAAACCTCTAGAAAGACAAAGAGGGGGGGGGGGGGGGATCCTCCCGTCGCCGCCGGGATTCGAACCCAAGACTTTCTGCACACGACGTGAATGCATTACCGCTACGCTATGACGTCGCCCCCATCCCATTAATGTTTCTGGTGTCATCAAGAAAATAGATAGACAATACAATGTCTATATTTCATTAGCGTCATTACATACGTGGTGTTGGACACTTGTCACATGGGTAACCAAGATGCAAAATAAAAACAATACAGATATTGATTACATATATGACTTCGTCCCATTTTCCTCTCTTCATCAACGATTTAAAGAAGGAACATTTGCAAGATGACTTATTTGTACAACCGTTTAAAATCTTACCAAGTCATGTGTCTTTTCTTGTACTCAGAGATTCAACATACACCTCTAGACAAAAGCGTAACAGCCCATATTATATCTTAATGACTTATAATATGTGATATATTTTATAATATAAAAAAATTGAGACATTTTTTCACCATAGCTTCATCGTAACAGCACTCATTTACTTATTGGCCTTATTTTCATGATTGACTCTGTTCAGTGGATTGATCAATGACTAAAGATTGATTGCCAAAGTAGGCTGATCACCTGCATGTCTGAAATACTTGTATCCATAGCATTTCAAGCTCTATTATATAATTTGGCTACATGTTTGGTCGGGTTGCCCACAAACAGTTGTAGATGTCTTGTGCGTCCCCTGTGGCATAACACGAAATTATCCTCAATACTGCATTGCGGTATTGGCGGGCTGACTAGGAATCCTCAAGGTAAAAGGAAGAGAGGACGACCGGGAACCAGCTGGAGGAGGAACACAGGGCTTGATCTCTGGGACCTGCGGTCGAGCTGTAGAGAGACAAAGAAAGCAAACATAATCGTTGAAGAGAGTGGCCCAGAACAGAGTGCGATGCAATAGCGTCGTTGGTCTATACCTTCATTAGCCGTCTATACTCTCAGCAGAGCGATGGGCATTTGTAAGTAAGTGTTGATGGGGTTTGATTTAACGAACATACTTCATCATAACAGGTTTGCCTACATCCTGAAAGGAGGCGGCCTAAATAAAGGTGACATGGTGGTGAATGCCTTGCCTAACTGCCTGGAGAACATCGTGACATCCCTTGGAACCATGATGGCTGGAGGCGTAAACATCGCAGCGGAAGTCTTCCTGAACACCGGCGACACATTCTATGAAGTCCTTGACAAGTAAGTCATAATCGTGATAGGAAATTAAGTCAATCTGATTACATGATTACGTACCTGGTCTAGTAAGTGATGATGATGATGATGGTGATGATGACGATGATGATGATGATGATGATGATGATGATGATGATGATGATTTTTGTTTCATTGATGATGATGATTTTTTTGTATCTTTAAGATGTACGCAAAGACAAATTGCCCAGTGGACTATCAATAATTATCATTATCATCTATCAAGTCTAGTAAGTAAGAAAGCGGTTATCTGAGAAGTGAGTTTTAGATCAATATTATGCTATAATCAGTTGAACAACTTGAGGTGATTATGATTATTTTGTAGTTATTCTTTTATTTCCGAATTCGCTGTAAGACATGACCATCAGTTCATTTCCGTTTACATCGTCTCACTCATTTATGCAATATCACCACCACCACCACCATCATCATCGTCATCGTCGTCGTCGTCATCATCATTATCGTCTTCTTCTTTTTCCATCTTTTAAACTTTGAGTGATCAGCGTTATCTCTTTTATTGTCCAAATAAATCACAAGTCCTTTTTCGTCACGCCTCATATTTCAGGACAAAAGCAAAAGTGTTAATTGTGCAAAGAGGAACTGGAATCATGAGTTGGAACCTCGTCAAAGATCATTTAGATTTGTCTTCTTGTACACACAGCCATCTAACCAGAGTGAAAAAATCAGATACATTTTCCGATCTAAAACACGCCTTCGTTATTTCAAGAGAAGGTAAGAATATGAACAGAAAACACATTAAAGCTACATAACGCCGCCTACAGAGAGAAAGTATGTTGCTGACTCTTGGAAAAATAACAACTTTTCATCAGCTGATCTCAATTGCTCTTTTTCTGAGCATTAGCAATAAGCGTTCTCTCTGTAGCCGCACATACATAATTTTGGAAAGATCAATCCTAACTCGTTTAAATAAACGCTGTATCGTCTTGTCTTCTTCTTCGTCCTCCTCCTTTTTATATGGATTTTAATCCATATCCTCCATAGAGCCCCAGGTCATGCAAACAGCTCTTATGGGATGTTGCCATCTGATGACCCATGGCTTTTCCTACTCTGCAGAGTGCATCTCTGGAGAATATGGATTGCGTTCTGTGGACAAGGGCCACATGAGCACAGTGCTTGATCACTGAATCCATTGCCTTCATGAATGGATAAACATTAAAGCTTTTTGTTCACTTACAGTATCTATTAAGATATTTCTAAAAACTATACACATTCTAATCAAGGCAATACAAGTTGCTGAAATTTTAAACAAAAATCAATAACAATTAGGACTTATTTCCGTTGCCGTCAAAAACGTGATACGTTTTTATTTTATGACCAAAAAAAGCATTTGAAATTATTATAAATATATACTCTTCAAATTGATACAATTTTTGCCAATGTAAGGTCATCAACCTCCGTAGCGAAGTAATTATCATTGTTCTGATTGAAACAGCGTTATACAAAATGAAATGTAAAAAAGATAGATAATGCATACGTTTTATTGTAATTCTAGAATTGTAACTAAATAAGCAATTCATTTTTGTATAGGGGCCAGTTTGCTTGACCACCTAAGGTCAGTGAAAGAAACTTACTGTTGTACATCCGTGACCCCTGGTGACCTCTGTATTGCCTTTTCGACCTCCAGTTCCACGTCTCTGGTCCGTTTGGTAATGCACACCCACAAATCTATCATTCTTTCAGGACAAGCATGTAAGATATTTTAATCATCATCATCATCATCATCTCCATCGTCATCATCATCATCATCATCATCATCATCATCAGGAGCAGCAGCAGCAGCAAATATCTGCGCAGTTAGGCTGTTATTAGTACTTATGAGTCTTATACGTTGTTTGAACTGCCTCTGGCCTTCATACTCACGTAACGCTGGTTTAAAAGGATGTACCTTACAGTTGATTCCCTTATCATCGCCACCATTTCCACCTCCGAAAAAAGTCCCCAAGGGAGTCAAGATCTTTGACTGACTACACAGTGTTAATTCCACACACATTCTTCATCATTATTAAATCAACGATTGAATTGGGAATGCGGGTGTGTGTGTGTGTGGGGGGGGGGGGGGGGGGGTCTAAGCGTTACGGTAGGGCGTTCCGCCGGGGCGAAATAGGCCCTGGGTTCGAATCCTAAGGGGCGCTTTGGGATTTTTTCCCTTTCGACTTTCTCGTAGTTTTTATGGCTCTGACCCTTTGGGTTCCTTATGGAATCAATTCCTATCGGAGATGGACTATGAACCGGAGGTCCCGCCTTTGATATGACCTATAATGTGTGGCCAATTGCGTAAAACTAATAACTTAAAACTCTTGTGTCTTGAATTTACTCAGTTTGTTAACCTATTCCTTCATCTACACAGCAAAAGTCATCCTTCATGGTGAAAACAATTACTTTGACAACAGTCCCCCTACGTGGGTCTGCAACAACCCCAGCAATTTTCTCGTTTGGGGCGTAACACGGGTCAGCATTGACCATTGGTTGCCGCACAAAGATATTGATGGCCACTCCCTTGTTGCTGACGTCATTGAAACGGAGAAAATTGAAATGACGTTCATGATCCCACCGGTGGCCGAGGCAGTTCTAAATAAGTGGAAACCCCGCCCTTTGCCGATGGTGAACCACCTCATAGTAGGTATGATGATAGTTTTACCTCCCAGAATGGCAATCTTCCAGGTTTTCTCAATGGAGTACACACAAGCAAGGTTTATCTTTATCTTATCTACAAAATATAAATGAATTGCAAGAAAAAAAAATCGGGGACTGGGTTAAGCGTTTGATTTTAGTTTGAGAGAGGCTATCTTAAGTAGACTGCGCTGTATATAAGTTTGTCTGTCATTCTAAAACTGGATGAGATGCAACCCCACTTTAAAAATTCGTAACTTTAAATCATATTGAATAAATGCTATGTCACTAACGTATATTGGCTGTACTCAGCATTTTATCAAATAAGCTCAAGTGAGATTTTTAAAAAACCTCTACCCAATAATGAAGCAGTATTTTGTAATCCTTAAATATGTCTTTGTCCCCAGGAGCCATGCCCGTGGCAGAAAAGATGATAAACAAACTAATGCCTGCCGCCTCTAGGATCACGGTACGTTACATGTCCTCAGAAATCCCGGGTATCAGCTACAACACTTTTCAGAAAGCTGACCAATTCCACGACTTCGACAGCGGTGTGGCAGAAACAGGTGTGTTCACATTAGGCCCCAAACGGAGTGTACATTAAAATGAGGGCTGCTGGAAGGGCAAATGAAAATGTTGGCCGTGTTTCCGGGCATCCTACGCAGTTCTGATCATTTTTCACCAAAGTTCTTTGTATCACGTCTTTTTGTTGTTTATTTCTGTGTGTTGTTTGCTAGCTGAGGAATGGTTATACCCGAAACGTTCTACGTAATTTTGTTTTGTCCTATTTGGAAGCCTATTTTCATTTGCCTTTTCACTCATCACACCTCCCTCACATTCTCGTTGTTCTCCGAGTGAAGACCCAGAAAGTCTATAAAAAACCTTTCACGCCTACGGCTTCACATACTTTCTGTATCTTTACTGAGAGAGTGAAAAGAATGTGAGGGAGATGTGATTCCACTCCGTTTGGGGCCGCACAGATAATAAACAATTGTGTTTTCGTACTTCGTTATTTCATCGTTACACAAATGAGGGATATCATTTCACAGTGATTATCACCAATGCATAAAAACTGAGACTACTTTATCAATAGTAGTGGGTAGAAGTTTAGCAGTGATTATATCACATTAACTACTTTTTAGTCACCCCCGACTTTGCTCTCCAAATTTTTAAACAATACTGTCATTCCATCATATTGCATTATCAATAATATTGATATCATTTTCAGTCCACACTCAACACTCAAACAAAATGCAGTATACCCTGATGCTAAAAACGACAATAAACAAAAACAGCCCGAAAATAGCAAAACACGATAGGGAGCAAATATATAATCATGATTCCGTGCCGTGTTCGTAAGCGTTGGCTATCATGCCCCTCCACTCTTCACGGTCTCTCGTCGCCCCGTGCCGTGCTCGTAAGCGTTGGCTATCATGCCCCTCCACTCTTCACGGTCTCTCGTCGCCCCGTGCCGTGTTCGTAAGCGTTGGCTATCATGCCCCTCCACTCTTCACGGTCTCTCGTCGCCCTGGCGGTTCCATTACTTTTTGTCTCCCCAATCCATTCCGTTAGGTCGTCAATGATCTTCTTTGTCTCCCAGGCGCTCTCTTTCCATCTAACTTTCCGGTTGTAATCAAATTCTCCATTCCTTCTCTTCTCATCACGTGTCCAAAATGTTTCCCTTCCTTCTTTCTATCTTTCTTATCAGGGGTCCCTTTACAATCCGCTTGGGTCATAACTTCCTCACTTGTTTTCTTCTCTGTCCAAGATATTCTCGACGTTCTTCTCAGGAACCACATCTCTGTTGCTTAAATTTTCTTTTTCATTCCCTTCCACGATTCACATCGATATACAATCGACACTGCTTAAGTCGACGCCGCTGAAGTTGATTTTCAATCAAGTCGATTTTTTATCCGGTCCCGCCCCCAAGAGACACGAAGATAATAGTAACAAATAAAAAATCGAGCAGATAACTCGATGTTTACATAACTCGAACTTTTCATCGCGGATAATGACAAACTACCAACGTATTTCTTGTTCCCTATCACTGTAAAGGAAAGAACGTATGCGCTGGGCGTTCATACTTTTGCATCATAGCATTATCGCTGGCCGTTCCAAAAGGTGTAGAGATGGGATTTGGGGGGGGGGGGGGGATGAAGAGCGATAGAGAGAGAGAGAGAGCGAGAGAGAGAGAGAGAGAGA
>JARBEQ010266048.1:7807-19004 GCA_030265355.1 Tritonia tetraquetra
AAGAAGAAGAAGAAAAAGGAAGAAGGAAGAAGAAGAAGAAAAAGAAGAAGAAGAAGAAAAGTAAAGAAGAAGAAGAAAAGTAAAGAAGAAGAAGAAAAAGGAAGAAGGAAGAAGAAGAAGAAAAAGAAGAAGAAGAAGAAAAGTAAAGAAGAAGAAGAAAAGTAAAGAAGAAGAAGAAAAGTAAAGAAGAAGAAGAAGAAGAAGAAGAAAAGTAAAGAAGAAGAAGAAAGAGAAAAGTAAAGAAGAAGAAGAAGAAAAGTAAAGAAGAAGAAGAAGAAAAGTAAAGAAGAAGGAGAAGAAAAGTAAAGAAGAAGAAGAAAAAGAAAGAAGGAAGAAGAAGAAGGAAGAAGGAGGAGGAGGAGGAGGAGGAAGGAAGGAAGAAGAAGAAGAAGAAAAGGGAAGAAGGAAAAAGATATATTTTGCATGGCACATGCAAGGTTTTCCCCAACTAAACCGCAGCGTACAGATTTCTAGGCGTGGACAAGATGGCCTGTCTTTCATTTCCGGCCTTCTGCCGTGGTCACGGCGTCCTCCAAACGGAGTGGCATCCACATGTCCCTCACATTCTCGTTGTTCTCTCAGTGAAGACCCAGGAAGTCAATGAAACCCTTACATGCACACGGAGTGCATCCGTTCCTCCTTCTCGTGAGTTATATGGATTTTTTTAAAAATCTTCACTGAGAGACTGAGACAGTGATGAATAAGAGAGATAAGACAATTTATAAACTTCCAAATGGGACATAGCACAGGGACGTAGAACTTTTCGGGCAACAACGCCCTTCCTCAGCAAACAGACAAAAAAAACAACACAGAACGTATTATGAGGAAGGGCGTTTTTTACTCGAAACGTTCTACGTCCCTGTGATTTGTCCCATTTGAAAGTTTATACATTTCCTTATCTCTCTTATTAATCAATTTTGAGCTTCCGGCAGCCCCTTTTAATTTAATTGAGACAGTGATGAGAATATGAGAAAGATGTGAAGCTACTCCGTTTGGGGCCTTTTCCAAGCATTGCCGCCGGGTTGTTTTGTATGGCAAGGAGAGGAGGGCGGAGACTGAAATCATACGACAAAACTAAAAATGATACTACCCTGGGGTAGAGACATATAATATGGGCCAAGAATAATAGGGGGGGGGGGGGGGGGTTCGATGCGAGAGTAAAAGCATCGATTGAATTGTAAGAAGTCTTACATGAGTTTTACAATAAATGCGTGTTTAAAGTTTAAAGTTGTTAGTTTTACGCCCTTGGCAACTCATTATAGATTAGGACAACGGCGGAACCTCCGGTTTATAGTCCGTCTCCGATAGGACTTGATTCCATAAGGATTCCACAGGGTTTAGGGACATAAAGACTCCGAGAAAGTTTAGATATTACTGAATTTTAACATCGAAATTTCACCGTTCAAACTTACCCCGCTGTTCAATGTTACCCCGGGTTACGGTATATTATTACTGGTTTTTGGAATCAAAGTGAAGAACACAAGGAATGTTTTTCAACGTGCAATGAATTCAATGGATATCGATATCGACGGTCCCATATCGATATCGACGGTCCCATATCGATATCAACAAAAGCTGCGCCCAGCACCCCCTTGGACCAATTCTTTGAAGTTGGAAACAAAAGGGATAAAAACAACAACAACAACAAAACAGCGCAAATATCCGCATCCTACGAGAATGTGAGGGAGTTGTGATGACACTCCGTTTAGGACTCAAATAGTTTATAGATAGAACTAGAGAGCCCAGAGAGTCACCTTTCCCTTGCCAAATTCGAGATCAAAATGAATCGTACATATGGACGGGCGATAACTCGTGATGAGGTCACTTACAATAATTTAGTGGCAAAAACCTTCGTTCATTTGGCACGCAGCACCAATAATAGGCTTTGTGAGGAAGTTATCCCTCTAGTATTATAGTTCTATTTATAACCCATTTGTTAGGACCTAATAAAACCGGTACGGCCTTTTGTTCGACGTGCCTACCCGAGTATTTGACACATTCTTTTTCTACTTGCCAATTAGTGGGGTATCGTATTCTTACATGACACAATTAGTCGTGACAACTAAGAATGGAGTCAAGAACTAATTACGGCGATAATTAACTTGTCAAGATTTTGAATAGGAGTCGGTAATAGGACAAAATAAATGACGGAACTATACTGTCCACAAAGCGATACGCCTGACTGGTATAGGGGAATGGTGGCAGGGTAGCGATAGAGATCTGTCTACATTGTAACACTCCAGTTGGCTTGGAGAATAGTAAGTAGTCTAATTTTACGGTAATTTGGAGACATTATGAGCAGTCGAAATTGTTCTTTTCCAGTTCCCTTTTACCATTACAGTGTAGGGCCAGTTCACAGTGGGTTGATCACCTGCCTGGCTTAATATCTTGCATTGTGCTGGCCCCATACTGTAATGGTAAAAGGGAATTGGATAAGAAAGAAAGTGTAAGGCCAGCAGTATAAGGCTGTATTCTTTGGATCAAGATAGTAAGCCAAGCAGGTGATCAACCCGCTGTGACCATTGTGTTAGGAATAAATTTGCCCGGACAGTGGCCTTGCGGCCTACTCTTATCCATTTTTAACTGCCAATGATTCTTTGACATGCGCAACGTGCACACGGGACCTCCGAGTTTATCGTTCGTCTCCGATAGGACTAGGTTCTTGATCCCACCTACCTGAATAGGATCAGGGGAGTGGCATATGTTTTCACCAAGTTTCAAGGAGAAAGATACCCGCCATTGTCGCTGTCGGGAATCGAACCCGGTAATCAGTCGAAATGCGAAACATTAATTCCAACGTTTCCTCCTTTTGTTCGGGGATGGCGATGATTTGTGGAAACGTTTAACTTCCTTTTTTCCCCTTACTTAGTATAGCTACTCTATTATCAGTAGCATGTCTGCGTTCGTAGTCCCCAAAGACGCTTATCCTAAGCTGTGGAGGTGCTGAAGAGGCTGTTAGTCGTCCGTGCTGAGGTGAAGGATCTGTTGGTCAACTGTCGCCATCCTAGTCTGTCCTGGCGAGATGTTTAACGTTTGTAGATTTTTCTCTACCGTGCGCCGAAATGTACTAAAGGGTTATCGATAAAGAATATTTTTCTCTCTCTCTAGTTTTGTGGGGGGTAGAATTTGATCCTTGGTTCTCTGTGGGGAAAAGATGAGATTTTGCGAGCTTTCCGATTGTTTTGTTTTTTAGGTCGCGGTTTAAGTTTAAGGTGGATTATGTTTATTTCGGAACTGTGTTGTGCGGGACCCGGATGTCCCTCGATCCAGTTTCACCCATCTATCTAGAGATAAACATGCTCATTACTATCTGCATCCGACCAATTATCTTTTGTGTTCTTATATTATAATGATTTTTCAAATTGTGTGTGTGCCGTATCTGTACGTAGCTAGATGGTCGACAACAACATGGAGTCGTAACATTGCTCTGTCGTGTTTATTAAGCAATATGTCACAGACGGAACCAATTATGAATTGTGTACAGAATGACGGCAGCATTAATCAATAGATTATATCATTACCGTGCTGATTCATCCTTTTAAAGAAGTTGTTTTCCCGCTGTTACGAAGGCCAAACTTGTTACCTAAGGCGATGAAAGTAGAAATAAAGCAAAAACAACAATGAAAATAACCTAACAATTAAAAAATAAAACATACGCTCAACAACAAACAACACTTCCTCATCCGATAATGAATGAAAATATATTTTTTTACGAAAAAAAAAAAGAATAAACCAACAAATTAAATCTAACTAGATAAATATATAAAATAGAATACAATGAATTAACTAGATCTAGGCAATCGTTGTCAAATTCCTAATATTTCAACCTTTTCTTAATTCTATAGATAAGTCGAAGACAGACAATCTAGTAAAACACACAAAGCCAACATCAAAGGCAATAAAAATGTCAACATTCATATCATATCAAACCTGATCCGTAATACGCTGCCGCCGATTATAGGACAAAAGCCAAGAAATTTCATTAAAACCTGTTATCGGACCTGTCTTATCGCGATCCGCGCTCCCGGCCCCCGGTTCTTCCTGGTTGCCCAAATGTCTGTTGACATTTTACCGTCTAAGGAACTGTTTGTATTATCAAAGTAGTTTTAAGTCTCATGGGTATGCGAGCTGCTCTTATTCAAACCAACAAACCTGTTTTCGGTGACGTAACCCCGAATGTTATAGGTCTTAAATTATATCGGTGTCAAACAGAACAAAAACCCATCAAGTAACGGCACACCTGTAAAATACCTGACGTGAATAGTTTTAAGTGATTCTGTGTTTGAGTCTCGCTTTAACAAAGAAAGAGAAAAAGCATTAAATGACTATGTTGATGACAATACCATCACATTTATTGGCTTCTTTGTGAACAGGAGAAATAATCGTCCCTTGCCCTGTGTGGTTAAGTCGTTTGCGGGGGGCGCCCGTGGCTCAGTTGTCTTGCCACTTGACTTCGGAGCGCGGACCGGGGTTCAAGTCCCGCCTGGTGCGGGTTTTTTTTTCTCTGGACCTTTCAGAGTTTTCATGGCTCTGCTCTGGAGATGGGGATTCACGTGGAATCTTCTCAAGTTCTGTTGAACCCCCCTTTGATATGACCTTTGTGTGTTAAAAAAGGCGTTAAACTTCAAACTTTATAACTTTTTTGGATGAGGAGGTCCGGTTTTGAGTCCCGATTTGTGAGGGATTTATTTATTTCTCTGGATCTTTCAGAGGATCTCATCGCTATGTCCTGGATATGCATGTGGAATGTGTTGAACAGCCTTTGCTATGACATAATTTCTGTGTTTAAAAGGGCGTAAACTTCAAGCTTTAGTACTTTATATATCGATGACAATCAAAACATCCCTTGTTTTATCTATCCTGATAGGAATTGAAAAAAAAGATAGAAGCAAAATATGATATTTGGAGACAACTCTATGACAACAGACCATGATTCTAAAACCACGTGACCCTTGAGTAAGTGTTGATAATGATTTTGGTAGGTAATAACATGGAACAAGAGGTCGATGTGTGTTCCTGTCTTTTAAAGTTTTTAACACGTAAAGTTCATATCAATGGCGGTTCTAAATAACGTTCCCACGTGAATCTCCAGAGCAGAGCCATGAAAACGGGAAGCGCTAGGCGGGCTCGAACCCAGTCCTCCGCGTCCGAAGTCGAGTGACATGACCACTGAGCCACGGACGCCCCGTTCCTGTCTTTGAATCGAGCATGAATTAATACAAACATTTCGAGGGCGTCATAGCGAAGCGGTAACGCATTCGCCGTGTGCGCAGAAGGTACTCGGTTCAAATCCCGGCGGGATTTTTTTCCTTGGACTTTCTCTGACTCTTCATGGCTCTGACCCTGTGGATTCCGAATGTCCTATCGGAAATGGACCATAAATCGGAGATTCTGTCTTTGCTAATTATCACCTATAATAAGTTACACAAATTCACAGTGGGTTGATCACCTGCTTGGGTTAAGACCGTGATCCAGAGAAATCCAGCCTCATGGTGCTGGCGCTACACTGTAATGGTAAAAGGGAACTGGATAAGTAAGTAAGTAATAAGTTACAAAAGCGTAAAACTAACAACTTTAAAACATACATTTCTCTTCACGGTGTATAAATCAAAGTTAAGAACTGAGAATTCCAATTAGCCAACAAAATATAATAATATATAATACCATCCCTCTTGTAAACATTGTATATTATATCTATAACATTTAACCATTCCATTGCGTCCATAGTAACCAAAGACTCGATTCTATTTTCCCCGCAGAAAAGAACTCCAAGAACAAAGCAACGAGGGGGATACCGATACGGCCGCCAAGACCACAGTGGATAATAGAATGTGGAAGAGATAACTGGCCCAAAGGAACATCAAAGTCTCGAGGATTAGAACACTATCGCATTGTGACAGGCCCTCTACTCTCCCTTTCAGTTTCAGCCACCCTCCTTCTCAATTCTCATTCCCATTTCGCTACTGCTGCTGCTACTGTTTCCACCACTTCAAGTTTTATTCTTATGTTTGGGGTCTCTCGGTTTTCCCCTACGGATTGCAATATAGTTTGTAGTGATACAATAATAATGGAATCATCGCCGTCTCGTCCCTTCACGCGATTGGAAATCGGTCATTCGTCATGTATCGGACTTTATCGGTAGTTTTACGAGACTCCAGGGGAACTTGTTGAAAATACCCACTGTGGAAAATGCCTAATTTATTCAACCAGTGAAATTTGAGTTGAAATTACACCAGCTTTTATTTGTGTTTGTAGAGGCAACTCTAGCGGTGTTAGTTCTGAGAAAGGAATGGAAAGAAACGGAAATATATTTTAATTGTACTTTTTAAAGAATACGTAATTCATTCAACCTGGGAAATTTGAGTTGATACTACCCTGGCTTATATTTGTGTTTATTGTAGAAGCAACTAGCAGTGTTAGTTTTGACAAATGGATAGTGGAAAGAAACGGACATAAATTTATTGCTAAGATGACGTGAAGAAACAGTGTGTTGTTTTCATTCAGACGTACTATTATCCTGGTTGTATAGAGTCACTTCGCTCTTCAATAATATTATGTCCCTGAGTAAGAAAATACTGCTCACGTTAGAGCACGTGATCGGAATCCTACTGACGTCATTGTACATCGGTGCGGTGCTCGTGTCGGCGGGCCGGAGGGTGGAGAGACAGACCAAATATGGAAAGGTTCGAGGCTTCGTGGACAACGTACAAGGACACAAGGTGGAGAAGTACCTGGGCATCCCTTTTGCCAAATCACCCACGGGACAGCTACGGTTTGAGGTAAGGCTTTAACGTTGTTGATTTTTTAAAATATCGACTTCCCTTCTTCTTTCTTTCTTATCCAGTTCCCTTTTACCATTACAGTGTAGGGCCAGCACGATGAGGCTGGATTTCTGTGGATCAAGATATTAAGCCAAGCAGGTGATCAACCCACTGTGAAGGCTTATACGTTGTTTTTTTTTTTATCGACTTCTCTTCTTTACATAATTTAATTATTTTTCTTTCGTATCCAGTCCCCCCCCCCCCCTTTACCATGTACGGCCCGCTCTATGTGGCGGGTTTACTCTGGATCAAGCAGGTGTTTAGCCCACTGTGCCTTTTTGTAGAAGGAATTCATTTGGAACAGACAGCGGCCTTTCGGCCTACTCTTCTCGATTTCCAACTGCCAATGGTTCTTAAACGTGCACAACTTGCACACGGGACCTCTGCATTTATCGTCCGTCTCCGATAAGACTAGGTTCTTGATCCCACCTACCTTCATAGGGTCAGGGAAATGGCAAATAGGTGTATACCGAGTTTTGTGACGAAAAACGACAGCTGTCGCTGCTGGGATTCGAACCCCGTACCTTTAGCTTCAAAGGCCAGAATCATACCTCTGACCCACTGGGACTCCACTATTCTTTTTCTTAATAATCATAACCTCATCATAAATGGCGCATCGTAGCCCAGCGGTACGGATTAGCGTTGTATGCAAAGGACCCTGGGTTCGAATCCTGGCGGCAACATGGGGACTTTTCTCAATGGACTTTCTTGTGTATTGCTCTGAGCCTGTGGATTCCTTGTGGAGTCACGTCCTATCGGAGACGGACTATAAACCGGACGTCCTGCGTCAGATAATAGTATGAACTGTATTCAAGTCCTATCGGAGACGGACTATAAACCGGACGCCCCGCGTCAGATAATAGTATGACCTGTATTAAGTTGCCAATGGCGTAAAACCAACAACTTTGTAACTTTATGAAAGTCTGTGTCGCTGTGGTAAAGAACTCGCCCACCTTACAGATCGGGAGGCCCACGGTTCGAATTCCAGCAAGGCCAAATAGTTTAAAAGGCTTTCCCCCGGCAGTGCGGGGTTCCAGTCCTGTGGGAGATGGATTATATAATGGCATGTTCACATGGTGCGGTTTATTCAACACTTTCCGCGCGACGTTTGTTGTTATTCGCTCCCCCTTACCAATCAAATTAGTCGCCGAGCGAAGCGGCCTTGATAAATCAGGTCATAGTTTGCGTTAAATTGAGCGGAGTAATTTAAACAGTCAATCAATTTTATTGGTGGCGTCTGTGCAGTTTGCGGTGCGGAAAGCACTGGGAAAAAACCCCGCACCATGTGAACAGGCCATTAGCAGGATGAGGTCCCGCCTCTGAAATGATTTTCAAGTATCGAAACGGACGTAAAACTGATACTGTTAATCTCTATCGTGCCCTCCCCACCCACCTCATCGGCTACTTAAAAAAAAAAAATTTCAAAAAATATTTTCAAATACATCGCATGCTAAGATTTATTAAATAATTATCGTTGTCTATTGTTTTGTTCCTATCTATATATCAAAGAAGCGCATAACTAAGTCACGTATAGGTGTATGCAAAGTATGCAACTGTGGGTTGCCTAAAGTCAATTTTTTTTTTGACAGGTGAGTGGTAAGCCCAAAAGGCTGACATAAACATGAACACCGAAGTAACGTTTTACTTGAATATGTCTTAAGTTAAAACCGCGTTTTCTTTGAATCACATCAGTAAAATAGTCATTAACATACATGACAAATTACGACTACAATACCTGACAGTACTCGTTATTCTCATTTTAAACACACCGTCGATGCTCAATATTGGTACTCAGTAACCGTTACTTTGGGATTTTTTTTCTTTCAGAATCGACCTCATTATTTTTAAGTTAATGGATTATTCATCGATCCCCACTCCAAGCAAATGATTGGTTATGAATTTTTAGATAAAACGATATTTAAAACTTTTTGAGTCGATATCGATCATGTTGGAGTCGATACGTCAATGATATTGAACGATCAGTGTCATTCCAAAACTTTGTACACCAATCGCCTCTGATCTGGTCTTTTGTCTTACGTGGTGGGAGAACCATCAAAACATCTCGTAGATCAATTAAAGGGGAACAGGCACTAGACATAGTGAATTAAAGGGGAATAGGCACTAGACATAGTGAATTAAACGGGAATAGGCACTAGACATAGTGAATTAAACGGGAATAGGCACTAGACATAGTGAATTAAAGGGGAATAGGCACTAGACATAGTGAATTAAAGGGGAATAGGCACTAGACATAGTGAATTAAAGGGGAACAGGCACTAGACATAGTGAATTAAAGGGGAACAGGCATCCTTGCTTGATGCTATTTATAGAGCATGCTCCCCTTTAATTCATCCATTCATCTTGTAGACCAAGGCGCTATTTTGAAGATTGTTGTTTTTCTTAAAAGAATAATTATAGTCATGGTAATCTTTATCATGTTAAAGCTTGTGTGAATACTGATATATTATATCCCTGCCGGCGTCCCTTACACAGTGGTTAAGGCACTTGCCTCTGGGTGTGGAGCTTCGGGTTTTTTACTCTGGGCCTTTCAGAGTTTCCATGGCTCAGCCTTGTAGATTCACGCGGAATCTTCTCAAGTTCTATTGAACCACCTTTGATATGACCTAATTTTCCCTATTGAAAAGAGATAAAAACTTCAAACAGTAGAACTATTTTGAGAAAATATTATTTTAAGCAACTTAGTAAAGGTGTTTTTAACATGTCATCTCTTCGTTCAGCAATTCTGCACGGGATGTAAAAATACACAAAGTGTTGGTAAAACTTGTCCTCCGCGTCCAAAGTCGAGTGACTTGACCACTGAGTCACGGACGCCCACCATAAATCAATGAGAACCAGTGTGATAGTATTCACAAAGTAACCCAAAGGTCACATCGTTTTCTGTGTGATAGGATGAAAATAGAATAAAAAAACAAGTAGTGTCAAAAGGGGAGGGGGGAGGGGGGTCGTTGCTTAGCGGTAACGCTTACGCTTCGTGGATAGAAGATACAAGGTTTGAATCCCGACGGCGACATTTGGGGTTTTTGTCCTTAATAATATGATAATATGCATCACTTCTATAGCGCCCTTATCCACCAAGAAGGTGCTCATTGGCGCTGTACAATGTTCAATAACAAAGGAGACAAAAATCATGAAAACAATCCTTCAAACTTTCTCGAGTTTTTTTATGGTTCTGACCCGGTGGATTCCTTATTGGATCAAGTCCTGTCTGAGATGGACTATGAATCGGAGTCCCGCCTTTGACATGACCTGAAATGTGCTGCCAAGTGCGTAGAACTAACTTCTTTGGTTTTTTTAATAAGTAGACAGTGTCTAGACAGTGTCTAATATTATATAATCTAAATCGTTCCGACTTTAATCATCTCTGTTCCTAAACTTCATTCACTTACTGGATCCTTGTATGTACACAATTGCCCAGGATTGAAAACCACAGAGATATTTGATCAGACGCACATGTTACATCACAACATTGGTACTGTTCACCGCGGCCCCGTAATCTAGTACCGTGATTCAATAAACCCTCCGTCTTCTGTCACGTACGACCAGTAGTCTAGGACGTCAACAACAACAACAACAACATGCAACAACAATAACAACATGCAACAACAATAACAACATGCAACACGCCCTCATTAGGCCGAGGACAGACTGACAGCGAAGCGGGGCGAATGAAATTTGAACAAACTCAAAAGAAGTGACTGGCAATACTGACAATGAGGCGAACTCACCTTGTTTGCTTTTTTTGTTAAAGTCTTGTTTATCCCGCTCTCTCTACCCGCTTTCGCCGTCACGCTGTCAGTCCGTCCTCGGCATCAGGACTATATCAATATTACTATTGTATAAAGAAGAACATAAACATGTCGAAGTGGGGAATCGAACCCACGCCTGCCGGCCTCGATTCCCCACTTTCGACATGTCTATTTTCTTCATTCTCTTAGGCTTATTTTTCTGGCACTATTACGTGATTCTTTCCTTGTTTATTCATTATCACCAGTGCCGACTCCATGTTCATTGTATCAATGCCAGTATATCACCACAGAAATAAAGAGTCGAGAGGAACTTGTAAAAGACTATGTCAAACGTATTTGCCTCCTTCCCCAGCCCTCTCCCATGCCTTTTCCTCCTCCTCCTCCTCCTCCTCCTCCTCCTCCTCCTCTTCATCATTTATCTTCTACTCATGCCTATCCTCTCTATCTTCAACTTTATTCTTTTTGTTCTGTCGACAATGACGTGGTTGCAGCTTCCTGCTCTTATTTGTTATCTATCCCCTTTATCATATCTTATCTCTCTTATATCTCTCTTATATCTCTCTTATATCTCTCTTATATCTCTCTTATATCTCTCTTATATCTCTCTTA
>JARBEQ010266071.1:0-10169 GCA_030265355.1 Tritonia tetraquetra
CAAACATGACTGAACACAGAGCCGAAAATTCTATGGATCAAAGAATCTCAGACAAGCAGGTAATCAGCCCACTGTGTCCACCATGAACAATACACTGAGCAGTACTAATCAAAGACAGGCCAATAAACAAATTACTGTAGCCTTGTGGATACAATTGATATGAACTGGGAGGTTCTACCACTCTGGGCAATTTGATAATCAATTTCATGTTTTTTACAATTAAATAGACAGAGCTGAGTAATAAAAAGAATGGTTTTACATACCAGCTGTAGTCAGAGATTTCTTGATCAAAGCTTTGTATTCGGCAGCTGATGGAGCAGCACTACTGGCCCGTCGGTTTTTCATTATTTCCTGTATGGCATCCTGAAATAGAGAGAACGAATGCAGATTAACTTCAAGATCGACATGATTAAGGCATGAATATAACGCAAAAACAAACAAGATGGCAAAATCAAAACAGACGTTTGTTAATTCTCACTTTTATAATTGATTTTAGTGAAAGATATAGTTAGTAATACAGTAGTTATCAGGATTCTCAAAGGTCAAGGTTAAATTAATTACATATTACAAAGATCTACATTGAACAAGGTTTCATTAAAAAAAATATTTTTACAGTTAATTTCTTGTATAGTGGTGTCTGCTTAAGTAAATTTTCATTTATAATAAACTGGCCCGATAGTCTCAATTTCTCAATTATATATTCATCATCAACATCAATTGCTTGATAAGATCCCTTTGCTTAAGATAAACTAATCCCCAGAATGATTTATTAAGACTCCACTATACAAATTCTTAAAATGAAATCACAAAGTGAGATTAAAACATGAAACATTGTCATCCTAGAGCATCAAAATCTTGATGGTTGTATTGATTATACTCCTACCTCAACTATATCCTTTTATATCAACCCTTACAATCGCAAAATATTGGTAAAAATTAAGCTCATTATAATCAAATGTAATAAAAGTACCAAATTATTTTTTTTCTAAAACATAGAACAAATCACCAGATTAATCACAACACGATTCATTATCACCTTACACCGAAAGGTACTAAAAGGTTATTGATAAAGAAAGAAGACAGATTGATTACCAACTTGGCTTTAAATTATATTTAAAAAACAGAATTTTGAAATGAAATAACACAGTAAGAGATGAAAGTGTATAAGACTTTTTTTTAAAATGATCATCAATGGAAAATTCAAAAATGGAAAAGTTCAACAAAAAAAAAATGACTTTGATTAACAGGAAGTTAACTTCCTCTTCAAATGAGGGTCATGAATTTGATGAATGGGAAAGGGGGGTTGGGGGTGGGGGGGGGGGGGGGGGGGGGGGGGTCGTCTTACATTTAAGTCCTAGCATAATTCCTAGAAAAGATAATTAGCAAGGTAAAATCCACTTTGCTAAAAAACAATTCTGATGCAATGTTGACAGTAATGTGAAGTGAAGAGAAAAAGTAATGAAGAATGAAACAGGATATATCTAATAGCAACATGCAAAAGTACCTGACAGAAAAAAAAATAAAAAAAAAAAAAAATTGTAAAGTAAACAAATGAATATGGTAGCTTAATAAAAAAGAACAAAAGGAAAGTCATGGTAGGAGATGGGTGAAACACTGATGAGAACATGAACGAGAGATGTAAGAATATCACACAAGTTAGCACTGTACATCTTAAAACAAAAGAAAACAGAAATAAGTATAGGATATTCGACAGTAGGTGTCGAATCCAACGAGGTCACACTCAATAAAAAGTCAGCTCAACATGGCAAATTGAAATCCTTGTTTTTTCCCCTCCTTATATCCGTATATCCTTATATCCTTATATTACTTATATTCTTCAGACTTTGCATTTAACAAAAGGTCTCATTCAACGAGAATTGAACATCCGTCCCGATGACCTTGTTAAATCCGACTTCTACCGTACTACTTTATAAAACTGATTCGTTAACTCGGGTCAAAAAATACACAACAATATTTTATCTTAAATAAACAATTATATTCACATGTGTGGATTTCCACTCATAAATCTCTTTGGATCAAATAAAAGCAGTGAGTAATAGTTTCAGAAAATTGAAATTGTTTCACTGGTTTTTGTATTGGGTCATATGAACAGAGGTGGAAGGCCCAAGTTAATTCTCAAACCTCATTGGTGTATTATGGACTTGCATGTAAATCTTAATCATTAAAAAAATGTGATCTTTTCTTAAAGTCTAAAATTTAAAGTTTTACGCCGTTGGGAAAATAATTTTCTGTTAGAAATCTACACATTTAGATTTAACAGCATCATTACTAAGGGCAGCAACTCTTAAGTCCAAACATACTGGATTTATTCCAAAAGTTAAACATGCAAAGATATTTCTGAGTGCAGCTGAATTACGCCCAAAGTGGCAAATTCTCCCAGCTTTTATCAATAGCTGAGGGGGTACCCACAAGGGATACAGTAATTTGTTTATTGGCCTGTCTTTGATTAATACTGCTCAGTGTATTGCTTGTGGTGCCAGTAAAGAGTTATGGACACAGTGGGCTTATCACCTGCTTGTCTGAAATTCTTTGATCCAAAGCTGTTCAGTTATGTTTGGTGTCCGGGATGCCTGCGTTTTTATATGAGCCTTTCATGGCTGAACATGGGGCTGGCCCAAACACTGCTCAGCGGTATTGATGTGGTTCGATCAAACAAACAAAGCAGTTCATAGGCCTAATAATGTCATAATAGTGATCCTAACAAGTATCTTCATTGCTTTCTCAAAAGAAAATTATCCAAATTATTTTCTACTTTGTAAAAAGAAGTCAGAAATGTGAATTTCTTTAAAAATTTTAAAAGTTCTAAAGTTTGAAGTTTTACACTCTTTTCAACACATAAAGGTCATATCAAAGGTGGTTCTAAAGAACTTGAGAAGATTCCACGTGAATCTCCAGGGCAGAGCCATGAAAACTCTGAAAGGTCCAGAAAAAACCCACGCCAGGCGGGCTTGAACCTGGTCATCTGCATACGAAGTCAAGTGACTTCACTACCGAGTCACAGATGCCCCAAATGCGACTTTCTGATGTAGTTGCTCTTCTATAATAGACAGCATTATGAATGAATTCTTTAATTGTGGATGCATTAGGGCTCCATGATTATAAATAGGACTCCTTGAGTCTTCAAAGTGTGTAGCCGCATGGAAACGGAGCTTAACCTGGTTTTGGTAGTACCAAGAAGCAGACAAGTGGCAAGGCCTATCACAGTTTGCATTCCATCTCTAAAAATAGCTTCTTGCATTTAGGTTGGATTCTGCTCTTATTGCTGATATCTGTGTTGCAATATCTACCATAGCCAGCATTACAGTAAAACCTTGTTATACAGCCTCACGTCAAACTGCCATTCTCGTCTACCGCCTGCTTTTTCCAATGGTACGGATCTGATTTCTTCACTCAAACCTTTTTTTATGACACCATTTTCTTTATAATCATAATTTTCTTTTGTTCCCAGAGTTGGCGGTATAACAAAGTGTTACTGTAGTTCTATCAATAATAAACATGTGAAACACATTTCCAAAAAACACACACACAAAAATACCAGCCCACTACACATGAAACACTACACTAATGACACCAACTTTAATTCTAGATATTCTATATGTGATCAGACTTTAATTCTAGATATTCTATATGTGATCAGACTTTAATTCTAGATATTCTATATGTGATCAGTTTCCATAAAGTGAAACATAAGTCTAAATTCGTATCTTCAGAGATACTAAATCATTGTTTTTTGGGGGGTTTTTTTTTTGGGGGGGGGGGGTGTTTTACAGCACTATCGACACAGGTAGGCCATTTCAGCGCCCGTACTAAATCATTACTGGGGACAGTAATTCGTCTTTCCAAGAATAATACATTTTTCTCGATAGCTTGAAGGATGACTAATATATTGCAGAGCAAAGTTGGTAGGTGAAGTAGGTCATAATAACGACACTATGATGTTTTTATTTTATCACTATCCCAAGAGTGAATTCTCCAACTAAGTTCGACTTTGTTAGGAGTGTAATCACATTACCAAAAAAAAAGGTCATGTTACAAAAAACACACAAAACAATACCAGCCAATATTACACAAACAACACAGACATTTAATTCTATACTGAAGCACAAAAGAACATACCATTTTGTTGTTTCTTTCTTTCTTATCCAATTCCCTTTTACCATTACAGTGTAGGGCCAGAACAATGAGGCTGGATTTCTCTGGATCAAGATATTAAGTCAAGCAGGTGATCAACCCACTATTGGTTGTTTTGTAGCTCAAATACGTGGTGGGTTACTTTTGCGCTTCAGTATATTATATATGCTATATTGTGTTCTACAGTATATTCTATATATCAATGTCAAGGACTACCTGCATGATTCGAATTGCTTCCTGCAATTGGTTAGAGCAGCAAATGAATGGAAAAAACACAAAAAAATGTGTTTTTTTTAAAAGACATTACCAGAGAATAATAAAAAAGAGTTCCACGCCCTTTTCAACATAGAAAGGTTATTCATATCAAAGGTGGTAGCAGAGAATAAGGATAATAAAAACTTCTCAGAGATTGACCCAAAACCCAATTAAAGTAATGTCGAAAAAAATTGTCATAAAATTGCAGGTGATGATAAAAATAATAAAATTGTGCATATAATAATTCAAGTCGCAGTGAAAATGGTAAATGCACTTCAAAATCATGAATGAAAACATGAATAAATTATATGAATATCTATACAAACTTTATCAGCATGTATCATATCTATGTAAATTATAATCTTATCATATCTATATAAATTATAATCTTACAGCTTAATCTCAATCTAATCTCCACTGAATTATGAATTGAAAATTTTCTTTCTTCAGATTTCAATACTTGCAATACTTCAATCTGTATAAGAATCATTTTATATAAACCTTGGAACATTGTGTTTTACGCGTGTGTTTGAGTGGTCTAGCAATGCGACTAGTACCTTCAATGGTACCGGGTTTGAGTTCCAGCTCGTATCATGCGCTGGGGCAGATCTGGGAACCCTGTCTTTTTCAGGATCCCATGACACACACTGCGTGGTAAGTGTCCTTGTACATCTCACAGTTTTAAAGTTTTAAGTTTAACGCCCTTTTTAACACATAAAGGTTATACCAAAGGCGGTTCAATAGAACATGAGTGGATTCCATGTGAATCTCCAGGGCAGAGCCATGAACCTTATACATATATATGTAATACAATGAAATATAATTGTAATTTCCTTCACAAGTTTATAACGGAAACCTTACCTTATCTTATAATAATGGTAATGGTAAAGGTATTTAAGATTATCATGCTGAGGAACTCAATCATGTAACAATTGATATTTATAGATATAATGATTTGTATATTTGATAATATCTAATATAATAAAACAGTGGCAAATAATATATCGTCGATGTGATATTTTCAAAATGCTTATATCAGGAATTTTTCAAAACAAATTTTTCCCCCTTTTACAGCTTAGAATGGAATTCCTCACCATATTTTTAATGCGTAGAGATCCATGACCAATAGAAAGTACGTTTTTAATACGGTGCTTAACTCTTCCCAGATGTATATTATGGTTTCTGCGTTGAGACGTAAGCAAATTTCAACCCAATTGACATGGGAATGCTAAAAGTGTTATAACAAGAAAAATAATGATGCTAGATAGAAATTTTAAAAATTAATTTGTTCAGTATCCAATGGAGAAGGCCAGTAGAATAATTAGAAAAGAAAAGAAAAAAGGGAATTGAGAAATGAAGATAAAGTTATCCTGCCCTGAGTGGTAGACCCTCCCAGTTTATATCAATAGCTGAGGGGGTACCCACAAGGACTACAGTAATTTGTTTATTGGCCCGTGTTTGATTAATACTGATCAGTGTATTGCTCATGGTGCCAGTAAAGAGTTGTGGACACAGTGGGCTGATCACATGCTTGTCTGAAACTCTGATCCAAAGAGTTCCTGGCTCTGTGTTCAGTCGTGTTTGGTAGTCGGGGTGCCTACATTTATGGCGGGTATCTTGTGTGCCTTTCATGGCTTAACATAGGGCTTGCCGCAACACTGCTCTGAGGTATTAATGGGGCTCGATCAAACAAACAAGATAAAGTTATAAGCTATATTATGTCAAACCGCATCTACCACCAGTCCCACTAGATGGGCGATAAGTCCGGAAAAAGTTAAAACACGACTTTCCATTGGTCACAGCCTTATGAAACTCTAAACACGTAGGTCAAGAATAAAGAGAGTACAAACTTGTAGTGCAATGATGTAGATCTGACCGATGCATTTATACAATAATACGTCTTTATCTTCCTATCCAGTAAATTTTTACTCAGCAGACCTATGTATGTCCTTAAGAGCCTTTAATAATGCTCATAGGGCTGGAGCTTAACCCGATTTCGGTAGCGTGAGCAGACCTATGAGGTTAGGGAATTACACGGACAAAACAGGATTTTGACTCAAACACGCTGTTTTGTTTTCAAACCCCAAGAAAGGTAATAGGAGTAAGTAACAGTTATGCATGCAATAGACAGGAATAGAAAGGATATAATCAACGCATGCATTCATTCCATAACATGGGGAATTATTCCTTTTGTCATGACATTAACCAGATGAAAAAGTGAAACCACAAAAATGTCCAGAATAAATAAGTGTGTTGTTAACAAAAAAAAGTTGGATGAAGTGGTCAGGTTAGTTTTTGGTTCATCTAAACTATATAACCAATTTGGACCAACTCTGAACATTAACATTATCATAATCAATATCATCATCATCTTTATCATCATCTTCTTTTGTATCATCTCAATGTTATCATCAACATCTTTTTTAAGTAATTAGAATTTATAAGCAATTTATCTAAAATTTTGTAATTGTCAAAGAAAAAAAACCGGTTAGTCTTAAATGTGTATTTTATATTACATTCAGATAATCATTGAAAATGTTTGCACTAGCAAAGGAGTCATCTATTACAGAATTTCAACTAAATAATCCAGAATTTTAAGACATGAATGAAGCTTCAAAGTTAATCAAAGACAGTATTCGTGAGAAAAGAAAGCACTCAATGCTATAATCCCCAAATAATAAAGAACTCAAATATTTTAAAAAGACCAAATAAAACGTGGCACAGTGCCGTTCAGTGCGGATATGTGCATGCAAGAATAGCTTACAGCTCGGAACTCTCTAACAGAATTTGCCCGTGAGACAGGCCTCGGAGGATGCATCTCCGCCCACATGGTAGCGGCTTGCTATAGGTCACAAACGATGAATGGTTAAAAGATATGGATTAACCACAAAATAACAAGAAATAAACCAAAACAACGTTTTATGAAGAAAAAAAAAATGTTATTGTTGTTGTAAAATCCTTTTTTTGCTGTGAGCGGGCTGTTCTCAACAGTGCAATGACATCTTCATCAGCTGGTTTTCCTCAATTGTGCTGTGTCCGAGTACCGTGTGTTATATACTAAGCTAAAACATAGGAAACACTTGAATCACCGAAACATAAGATGCCAAACATTTCCGAACAGCCTTATATTTTTTTCTCATAACACTCTAAAGACACAGCAACGGTTAATATGTTCTAATCAACAAATTTAGTACGTCAACAAATTTAGTACGTCAGTCAATAAATCGTCAAAACTTGTTTCGTTTTCTGAATTACAACAAAAAAGTAAATAAAAAATAATAATTCACAAACATTTCACTAAATTGTTAGCACTATACACTTGATCAAAGTGAGTTTTTATTAAATATTTACAAATCAATAAAGCATTAAGATACTATTATATCTACTAGGCTTCAACATCCTCTTTTATAGTATGTCACTGGACTTTTATATCGGCAAAAGAAGAAATATCTAAAACTATACCTTGACATCTGCCTGTAAATCTTGCCCAGCTGCCGGTTGGCTAAGAACACTTTCCGCTATTCTTTGGGCGTGGTCCGTCAGCGTATCCATAATATCTTTCTCAGTAACGCTCGAGCGCCTTGATATTGTTTCTAAAGAATAATCCATCAGTGAGTGAGATTTAATATAGATTTAACATAGATTTAATATACATGTAATATAGATTTAATACAGATTTAATACAGATTTAATATAGATATAATATAGATCTAATATCGATTTAATATAGATATAATATCGATTTAATATAGATATAATATCGATTTAATATAGATTTAATATAGATTTAATATAGATATAATATCGATTTAATATAGATCTAATATAGATTTAATATAGATATAACATCGATTTAATATAGATTTAATATAGATTTAATATAGATATAATATCGATCTAATATAGATCTAATATAGATTTAATATAGATTTAATATAGATGTAATATAGATTTAATATAGATTTAATACAGATTTAATATAGATTTAATATAGATGTAATATAGATTTAATATATATTTAATACAGATTTAATACCTCATTCTGGAGTTGTTAAAAGAATTTGTATATATACATTTTTACAAATCATAATAAGTATTGTTCCTGCCTATTAAATTTTTTCCTACTGTTGGAAATTAAATAATAATGATAATATATCTAAAGTCATTTCAGAATGTTGATAACTATTCAATAAAAAAAGTAAAAAGTGAAATGCTACTGTAAAGAATAAAATGCATACGTTGTCAAAACAAGTACGTTACTTTAAAGACAAAAATAGTTATGACGATAAAACACATAATAAATTCAATTATACAAAACTCAATAATAAACCATTAAAATGAAAAAAAAGGAACTATGTATTTTACTTTATTTCAATTTTTTCATTATATCCAGAAACAAATTCACAAATGAGATGTTGGTTTCAACAGTATCAATTTTTTTTTGTCCTTTAGACTATTATCTTGTTAATCGTAACAACTTAACGTAAAAACAGGCAAACAAAAAACATTGCTGTTGACTAAACATAGCAATACAGAGAAAACTCATGGTGCTAAAAGTGCAATTTGAGAGAAAAAAAAACAGAACCACAAAAATAGGAATAAAAAGATTTTCTGAGATATAATTTTTTCAAAATGAATGTCTTCTGGGCTCCTGCGGAATCAATTCAGATAGTAAACTTATAAAGCTTACTAACAATAAGAATCAAATCAAATGATAAAATACGCAACTATTTCAATGACTATTTCTGCATAGGATAGCCTGTTAAATTTTTATAAGAATCTAAAATTTTAAAAAACAACCTTAATTGAGTTATTTGAGATACCAGAAACTAAATTTACACAAATGTACACAATGCAATTAGAAACACAACCAATAACATATACCATGCGGTTGGTATAAATTCATTAGGAGGGATACATTTTATTAATACTAAAAATGCAAAAAAAATGTAAACTTTAAGCAATGGAGCAAACACATACATGCACAAAAAACATTATCACATTACAAAGTATAATTAATTATCTTTATTCAATCACAAATTCATTAAGATATTCTTCTTTCATATCCAAATCTCTTTTACCATTACGGTGTTGGCTGGATTTCTCTGGATCAAGATATTAAGCCAAGCAGGTGATCAACCCACTGTGACCTTTGTGGTAGGAATTAATTTTGCCCAGACAGCGGCCTTTTGGCCTACTCTTATCGACGTTCAACTGCCAAGGGTTCTTAAACCTGTGCAACGTGCACGCGGGACCTCCAAGTTTATTGTCCGTCTCCGATAGGACTAGGTTCTTTGATCCCACCTACTTGAATATGATCAGAGGTGTGGCATATAGGTTTTCACTGAGTTTCAAAGAGAAATATACCCAACAGCGTCGCTGCCGAGAATCGAACCTGGTACCTTTTGCTTCAGAGGCGAGAACCGTACCTCTGCGCCACTGGGACCCCTCGTCAAGAGATATGTTTTTCAAAAGTGAAATACGTTAGTAGAAAGAAAACCAAATACAGATTAGATTGAATCCAAAAGTAATTGTTTGAAATAACAAGTGCAAAGAATCAACTGAAATAAAAGCAATGAAACAATTAGGGTAAATCTCATTCCAACCATACAGAAAATGTTCTCTATATTTCCTTTTCCAGAAACCATTAGGGTAAATCTCATTCCAACCATACAGAAAATGTTCTTCTCTATATTTCCTTTTCCAGAAACCATTAGAGTAAATCTCATTCCAACCATACAGAAAATGTTCTTCTCTATATT
>JARBEQ010266082.1:0-10169 GCA_030265355.1 Tritonia tetraquetra
AAGCTCCATGGGAGCGGGGACGATAGGTGAGGGGGAGAGAAGACAAAGGAAAGAGTGTGGACCGGTTTAGCACCCCTGGCCCACAAAAGGGGTCCCGCCAACCGCCCGCCCATCGCGGTAAATGTTCCCGTTTAATCTCTATGAAATAAAAAGTAGCACATAGTGATATTCCTGTGCATTGAAAATGAAATTAACACAGTGCTACAGTCGATTAAAAGCTGTGAGCTCTAGCAGACGCATGTGCCCACATTGGGGTGATACCGCAAAATAATCAGCTGCTGCATTTATCCGCATTGAATGGTAAAAGGTTAATGAATTTGTTTGAGAAAAAGTATTCAGATTGTTTTCTTTTCATTTCCATCAGGGTGACTATCCATATTGTCACCAGAAATTTTTTGGGGACTTTAAACAATATTATTTACAGAATGGGAGTAACTACTGTTTTCCTTGTGGCTTCCTCTCACTCTTGTGCTGATAGAACCTTGGATAAATTTTTTCTTTGGACATAGTCAAATGTTACTTAAAAACAAAATTATTTCCAAGAAGAAAAATTGTAGATATTTTTTTAATTTCCATGACAGAGTAATTGACAGTACAAAATATATGATATACAGTCGACTCCGGTTTATCGCAACTTTTCCCAAGAAACAGAATTAATTAATTCTTTATAAAAGTCACTGGTTAATCGCATTCAAATAATCAACAATTTTGCTGCTCCAACCTCATGTTGCGATTAGTCGACTGTAATATAAGAAAATTAATTATTTGAGTCCTGCAAGTTTTTTATACAAATACATTACAAGTCATAAAAAAACATTGTAATGAAAAATGGACCAGAAAGAAGTGTTCAATAAAGTTCATAATATTACAATTACTGACAAGTGTGAAATAGTTAAGACGGCAGACTTTCATGGCAAGGGTCTTATTGATTCCTTAGGCACTTTATTCTGATTGCCTCACTCAAGTGGAACCAGGTACCCATTGTCAATTCTGATTTGGGAAAGTAACTGCAATAGACCAGCTTCCTATTTAGACACACCTTTAAGCTTAAAAGGACTGCACACAGAGTCAAGGGCATTTGATTGGTGTTAATTTACAGATAAAAGAGAACATCAAAACATATGTGATAATTTTATATTTATATCAATCATATAGGCATAGAATTAGAATACAATTACAAATCATGTAAACACAACTCTTAAAATCATGTATTTATCTGTTTTTCATCTCATCAAATGCTTTTTACACATGACAAAACCAGAACTGATCTGAATGAAGACTCCAACTCCATGACAATGACAGGCAGATACTATAATACTAGATCAGATTTGGAAAGATTCCTTGTCATAGACGGTGCCTACAGCATCAGCAAGCCAGTGGCATGTTCTTGATGATTTACATACAGCATGGGATTCTTCTCTTAATATGTTTTGTTTCGACACAGTCTCCACAACCTTAAGAGTCTATTAACTCATCCAATCCATCAAAATGTTAATCAAACCTCATTAATACTACTGAAAAGCAATGTTGGGGCCAGCCCCATGTTCAGTCATGAAAGGCACACAGGATACCTGTATCATGAATGCAGGCACCCCAATCATAAGCACCGCTTAGCAGAGAGCCATAAATGGGAGAATTTCAGACAAGCAGGTGATCACAGTCTGCTGTGTCCATAACTCTTTGCTGACACGATGAGCAATACACTGAGCAGTATTACATTGCTCCGATAGGCCAATAAACAAATTATGTTGCCCTTGTGACAAAACAATGAGAGAAATTGCAACTTTGGTCATTCAGCAGAATCAACTTTGACAAAACATGAAATGGCACAGTATGCAGCCTTTGTGAGTGCCAAAGTGAAATTTCATTTTGGATTTTCTCTTAGATTCCAGCACACTGTATATTAAGTCTGTATATATGCATTACGCCATGGGGTTTTTTTGGTGATAAGTTGGTGTGAAAAGCCCATTTTGAAATATTCATTTGACGTGTGTGCGTCAATGAGTGGAAACTTAACTGCAGACGTATTTGATACCCCGTCTGCGACACATACCATGCTCGTGAAAGGGATTGGGGGTGTTTAGCAGATGGCATCTTGATTGCTTGTAGGACCCAGTTACTTGGGTTGCCTTCCATCAACATTGGATTTCTGCATGCTCAGATTACTGCATGCTTTTTGGCCTCTCCCGGGAGCATGCTGAAATCAGGCGAGTACTATATTTTTATCTCGGATATTGAATGTTATATTTTTTTAGAGAAGATTGAACTGAGATTGTTATTGATAAGTAGTCTGTTTTGCTGTGAGTGTAAGGCTCTTCAGCAGATAGTTAAGCTGGCTTGAATAAAACATACTTATATTCAAATATCACTCACTTGGTTTCTGGCCAGAGAGTAATTTAGACAATAAAGTATTGAAAATATTAATGCTGAAATTACCATCAAGTGAATATAACAAAAAAAATGTAATGTGTGACGTGTTCATCACTAGAGATTCAATTGAATAATGTAACAATGACTCGGAATTAGGTAAACAGTAGTACAGTTAACATTTTGAAAATAAAAATGATATGAATAGAAGTAATTGGGCTGTTTTTTAAATGAACAAATAAAATGCATTCACAATTTCAATATTTTGATCTATTGAGGATCAAATAAGTCTTGAGCATTGATGTTTAAAGAAAAAACATTTTAAAACAATAACAATGATAACAAATAATGCCCTTCATTTCACCACCCTTATATAACATTTTTAGGTTGTTTGATTTACACCCTTATAAATACAGTAACGTCAAAGGCAGTCGGAAGGACTTGAAGATTTCAGATAAATCTCCAAGGCAAAGCTTAATGCTTCCATCCTGCAAATGATATGGTTTAAAGTGTAAGTCCACAAAGAAAATTATTGGACTAGAGATATTATCATTGTTTGCAAGTGCCAGTTTCTTTGTTTCCATCATTTATTCTTCACAGATTCACAGGCATTCAATCAGCATCACACATACATGTTCATGACAACCGCATGAAATTTAGCTTTCATGAACTTTAAAATACACTATCAATCAAAGAAAGATAAAGACAACTGAAAAAAGGCACAAAACAAAATAAATACCCAAAAAATGACACTTTGACTTTGTTTTCTTTGAATAGTTCTTTCTCACGTTAATAAGAATAAGAATGTTGAGCACGGTAAGAGCAAGTCAAGAAAACAGAATAGAAAATGCAAATTTTGGTTTAAATTATAATCCCAAAGTTATAAGATTGAAGTACAAATATTCAACATATATATGGCCATGTAATAGTTTTCTACAAGTCATTGATGGTTAAATTTAGATTACAACAATTTCTAACTAACACATCATAGGGGATAATATTACCATTTCATTTTGTTCCATATCTATAATCAGATTTCAACATGACAATGCCAATAGAACTCTCACATGTATAAAATAGAGGCAGTACCCCTGTAAAAGGACAACAACCAAACAGTAAAACCTCTTCCTCCAAACAAAAGGAAATCCATGTGGCCCGCAGAGACACAGACTTCAGACAAACTGTGGGGTACCAGAAGCAGCTCAAGAAAACATCATGTTTTGTTAGACAGGAATACCAGTCTAGGACATAGAAACTGAATAAAGAAGAAGAATTCTATTCAGTTCAATATCGAAAAAAGTTGAGTTGGGATATAATTATAATATACACCTTGTTGAGATGCCACTATGTCGCACTTCTATGACTTGTGTATCAAAATCAATCATTGGTACAGAATGTCACATTTTAAGTCTTTCTCACATTAGGTTGAATCCTCCCCGGATAAAACTGTTGGCCTTGGCATACCAGTACTGTGTCTGACAACTCTGTATGCATGCTCATTCCTCCGACTACCAGATGGCATATAATGACGTGGTCGAGGTTCTAGAGCCTCCTCAGCAGCTGCCAAAGCTTCTTGTAACAATTGATAGTTTGGACTTTCTATCCCCATTGATGAGGTAACCTGAAATCAAAAAAGGGATTTTCCATGAACATTTTACAGCAACGGTCATCTCACGTCCCCAGATTAACAATGTTTTAACTTACATTGACATGTGACAGAAAATTGAAGTAAAAAAACTATTTAGCCAAACGGATTTGATCAAATGAAAAAGATGTGATTTTAGGCATTATGAAATGAAAGTTGAGCTCAAATGTCCTACACACATGTAAGTTTGTGTACATTGAAAGGTCCTGGGCCCCCTAACATAATTGGTCCAATATTTTCAGTTAGAACCTTAATAATCTGTGGTTGTGATCAACAGAGTGAATTTGGGTCTTAAAAGTAAAAGCCCTCTAATGATATATCATGGAAGGAAGAGTTGATAACAAAAATAACAATATTATTGAAGAGGAAATGAAAAGAGAGAGCGAACATGAAAAGAAAAGTCATAGATCAATCAAACATTATTCATATTCTAAAACTTTGCTGATATCAAGAAAACAAGGGAATTATTTTCACATTAGACCTGAATGAAGACAAACCCTGGCTGAAAGATTTTCACAGAGAAATTTTAAGAACTGGGTTTTGTTTGAAGACAAATCACAGAGAAATTAGAGTTTTGAAGAATTAGGTTTTAAGGACAATAATTTTGCTATGTGAATTGAACATTAAAACACTAACCTGTGAACTGTTTGTATCCCTTTGCCTTCTGCCTCTTCTGCTAGCTCCAGAGCCAGATCGTCTGTTACTGCGAGGGACATTTTCAGAATCAGGCATAGTTTCACTCATTAGATTGGTATAGCGTGCAATAAGGCGGGATGATATGTCTGTTATTGGGTCTCTTAGATCTTCGGATGAGTTGTCTGGAGTTTCATCACTATCAAAATTGATATCTTGGCCTTGAAAGAGAAAAGGAAAAATTGTAGCTACTGCATCAGTGTGACTGCGGGCTGACATATGATAAGTTCTCTTACAGCAGAGAGCAGACCAAGTCATATCTTAAGGAGTTATTCGGCAAAATAATCTTGAGCAAGAATTTGAAAGAGATAAAAGAATAAACACAATAAATCGGTATGACATGTATTGGACACAAAGAATTGTGCATCAATTATCCAGAACTTAAAACAAAAATGAAAAATGATTACCATAAATATTGTTTCAAGATTGACAAAATTAATCTACTTAGACAAAGTGTAACTCTATTAATACCAAAAACAAATTGATTTTGACTACTGATAATTTATAATATGGTCTTCAAATTCAATTCGTAAATGTTATAAAGAAAAAGACCTGAGAATCCATCTCTGCTTTGGTCCTACATCAATTCTAATACTGTCAGAGAGATTTCCCTACATAAGGATCAATAATAATCATGACTGAAGCAAACAAAGAAGGGTAGGGGATCATAACAAAACAATGAAATAATTTGCACCAGTTGAAAACAAGTATCACCAATTGGTATATATACAACATACAGCATACCTCAGCCTCCTAAATTAGGGTTAATCCGAAACTGAGCTACTTTTTTTAGTTTGAAGCTGGTTTTAAAATGCAAATGTTTTTGAATGTATAGTTCACACTCATATTTTGTTATCCATAGCGCATGATACCGCTGAGCAGATTGAGCAGTGTTGCGCCCAGCTTCATGTCCAGCATTGATGAACACAGAGCTGGAAAAACTTGTGGATCAGGTAGATAAGGCAAGCAGGTAATCAGCCTACTATGCTTCCAAGCTCATAATCAAGTAAAATGTATTTTTTGTCAAAGGATAACCAATTTTAATGTGAGAATAAATATCTGCATCACCTGGTATTTAAAATTAGAAAACCAATGAGCAAGAAAATAAAGAGAAGAAACAAGAAAGTCATGGAATAAGCTCAAAAGATTGGCTCGTTGATGCCTTATGCTCCTCCAGGGATCTATGAGATAATGGATGGATTATTTCAAAATCAGATAATAACATTTAATATTTACCAGAGGCAGCAGCCAGCATGTCATCATCACAGTCAGCATATTGAGATAAATGTTGATTGATAAGGTGCTGCCTTTCTCTTCTCTTCTCCATATCAAGGACTACAAGCTGGTGAGCACTAACAGGTTCCTTTAGTTCTAAATCAGGCTTGGTTCTCACTTCTCCAAGGCTACTCAAATCAGACAGGAAACAACCTTCATTTTGTGCTTCAAACTCGCAGGATTCAAATAATTCCTTGTCATCATGTGCAGCAACTTCTGTGAATTCCTCATCCTGCTCAACCATTTTCTGTTGTATTGTGAAAAGCTTACGTATGTCATTACTTTTCCTTGAAGACCTAAATTCATCAAAATATTTTTGCAATTGAGTTCCACTCTCACAAACATTAACAAAACGTGCATTAATGACAGATTTTTTCTCTTTTACTATGTCATTAACCATAGAAGTTAAGGCCTCTTGCCTTTTCTCCAAAAGTAAACGATACTCAATGAAAGTTTCTTTGATTTCATTTCTGAGTCTGCGTTCCAATATGTCTAAACGTTTTGAAGCATTTGCAAGAGCATCAGATCTTCCTTTCATCTTTTCCAATGTTTCCCTGCTCTTTTTCTCAATCTCATCAAATTGACCTGAATTTTCATTTAATGCTTTTGACACATCCATAATGGCATGTCCTTCTCCTTCCTTGTGATCTAAAACAGTACAATCTCTACATACTGGAACAAGACACTTTTTACAAAAGAAGTTAAGAGGTTGGCGATCATGTTTGGAGCAAGCATTTTGTGATTTTGCAACAGCTTGTGACAAAAAATCCATCATCTGTATCACCCTGTGATCATTGGGAAGCTCTTTTATTTTGTTCCTACTGAGAAATATTTCAACACGGCATGTAGGGCATTTGAGAGCTCCATCCAAGCTTTCATCTGCCCATACCAAATTACGTCTTGCTGGAGGTTGAGCATGATCAAATATTTGTGTTAGACAGGGAAGGCAAAATGTGTGGTTGCATGGCAAGGACTTTGGTGATCTTTCACCCTGATCAAATTTCTCATGGCAAACTTGGCATCTGAGAAACTGTTCCTCAAAGAAAGCTTCATCTACAATTAAACTTCTTCCGACATCTGAAGCAGATGCCCCTGCAACTGCTGATTCAGAACTCTCTGCAGTTGATGTTGTATCTGCTGTGTTTTCAGCCATGTTTTGAAATCTGCAACAGTTGAAATGATCAAACATTATAATAATGACAAAAAATGTAAAAGAATGAAACATAGTCTACAATGATAAATGTGTGTGTGACTGATGATTTAGAGTGGTATGCATATTTTATATGTAAAAAATCCAGAGAAATCCAGACTGATTGTGCTGGCCCTACACTGTAATGGTAAAAGGGAATTGGATAAGAAAGAAGAAAGAAAGAATAATAATAATAATGGAATTTATTTATATAGCGCCCATATCCTGTGTAAGCACAGCTCTAGGCGCACATTTGTAAAGTTAGACATAGTACAATGCATAAAAAAACAAAAACAATGTATTCATATTACATATTATATCATCATATCAATCTAAAAAAGGCTCAGATCCTGTGGAGTAAGTGTGAGACCGCAATGGTCAACTACACTGCAACAAAAACAGCTATTAACAACAATTCACAACAATGCCATGTAATATTATCATGGGATGCATAGTATCACTAGTCTTAAAGGTAACGAAATAGGTGAGTTTTCAAGTGTTTCTTATTCTTAAAAGTTACCTATATATTATCTCATTATTATTATCATTATAATATATATCACCATCATCATTGTTTTGAAGATTACTAGTACCCTACAATGTATCTTATTTTATAAATCTATCAAGGTTATTCTATTAAGAACATTCTGGCAATAAACAAAATTACAAAATAAAGTAACAACAACAAACATCTCCCAAAATAAAGTAACCAAAAAAAATTATCCCCCAAAACAACAACAACAAGCAAAAACATAAAAACCCACAAAAGATAAAAATGGAGATGTTGATCTCACATTCATTCACAATCATGATATTTTTATTTGTAGACAAATGTATGAGGAAGACAGTATCTAAACAGAATAACAAGGTTTTTCTAGTGTACTCAGAGCAATAAAAAGAGCAGTACAAAAAAGAAATAGGTTTTTGTTTAAGAAAAAATATATCAAAGAATGTTAACTTATCCTAGTCTACGTATAAAATAAATATCATAGACTTCTGTTTTGAGAAATTTGAGAAAACTTACCACTGACACTGTTTGGACGACTGTTCTGATTGAATCAATTTGTATACCGCGCAGTTTATTTTATATCACTTGCGTAGTCCTACACCAATACGTCTTAGTTCTTTGTGATCGATCAACACTGTCGGTTATTGATACTAACAAAGATAGGTGTCTACATTTGCGCAAATTAGTTTATAAATAGCCACAGGTCACAAAAATCGAAGGGATAATTTACATAATTAATCATTTTAGATTAGATATTATCTATGTTACACCTAATAATATTTCAAAGTACACATATATAAATATTATCCATTTTAATAACAACTCAATTAAGGGATAATTACCATTCAAACAAAATCGAATCAAATGATTAGCTTCTGTTTCCCATTCGATTTTTATTGTTTACCATCGCCAAGGAGCTTGACAAAATGGTGGACAGGCGTCAGAGCACTGAGTCAGCCTTCATTCTAGGCTTATTGCCAAAAACCACACACGCCACAAACTAAGTACACAAACCCAAACACAGACCGCATGAATATTAGGGTGGATGAATTATACATTATAAGTATATTGCAACAAATCCAACATGTCTACAATAAATAAAGCGGCTTTTGACAAGGGAAATACAGACCCCAGTCACGCAGCTCGCTGTCCCAGTCAGCAAACAAAGCAACACATAACAAATCAAGACTCAGCATAATTACCTAAGTACGTCCATCAGCTCAGTATGAATATATCGGTGTCCTTATGGGATAGTTTTGTAAAAGTTAACACTTCATATATCTATATTCGTGTGATAGACCAGAGTACTGTAAGCTGTTGACCGCTCATCACAAACATCCGTGTCGTCAGCAAACGATGCGTGTTAGAACATGTTCCGTCCTCGTCAGAACAGCATCGTGACCTTTTGAAATAAATAATGTATTTGAAAAACCGACTACGTCTATTCAGAAATGAATGTTTAAATGCTAAAATGACAGCCAGTTTCTATAGAAAATAGTAGGAATATATTATTGTTCTGCATTATCATCATTAATATACCCTACATACTACATACCCTCTCCTTATTCTCCTCAGGTGTTTACACTATAAAACTCTCGCTATGTCAAAGAGAAGTTGATGGGACATATCCTTTATCATACAAACTGTGCTCATCATAACAATCTAGATACATCGTAACACTGTGTTCAGTCCTGTATACAAACGTGAATTTAGAACAGGCAGGTGATCTGCATACGTTTGTCATTGGAGGAAATTTGTACTTACTCATTCGAAGATGCAACTTGCATGTGGCCAATTGTTTGATATCTAGGTGCTCGTAATGTAAAAGTTCGTAATATCAAAAGCAAAGTAAAATAGGGCATAGCAGTTATATGGCGCATATCATGCTCTATGATTTACAACGTATCGTTTATCCCTGACAGGCCATTACAATCTAGTATCCTTCTCAAGTCCGTTTGAAGTCAAAGTGCGAGCTGCTTTTTAGGTGCTTCAGCACTGCTAGCATTCTGCCAAGATCGTTCGCTGCCCCCGGCCGGATATTCATTTACACATGAGTCGAGTGAGGTAAGCAGAGTAAAGTGTCTTATTCAAGGACACATCGCCGGACGATCGAGACGTGGTACTCCCAATTAGTGGCCATTCATCCAAATAGGTAACTACGACCCCCACCGACCGTTTCAGCATGCCATCTTGCGCTATACTTTGTTTTTTTTTTTAAAGAGTGGCGGATAGCCACATCTGACGATCCCTATAGTCGACAAATGAAGTTTCTCCTCTATGGCTATTTTCTGGTACTTTTACAGTGCTGCTTTCCTTGACACTACCTAATTTGGTTCAGAAGCCGATGCCTAAATGCATGTTTTTTTTCCAAACGCACACTTAGATACTTAGATGTTTTAACGATTATTTTGCTCAGTGCCAGTAAGCGTAGACCGGGGGGGGGGGGGGGGGGGGGGGGGGGGGGGGGGGGGGGGGGGGGGGGGGGGGGGGGG
>JARBEQ010266092.1:0-10167 GCA_030265355.1 Tritonia tetraquetra
ATGGAACGTTTTTTTCGTCTCCTGTAAAATTTTATAAAAACCACTTACACGGTTAGTTCACAACACCATCGATATGTTAGCAGTAAATGTATAACAAGTGGTATGTCATCCATTAAAGATTATTGTGGTCAGTAGTTAGCACCCTAACTCTTTCAGTACCCCACCATTTTACATTAGAGCACAAATTTTTGTTTACGTAGTCACTTTTGCAATTGAGTGCCACACATCTCATTTTCTTCACAAATAGTTTTGTTTTGTTATCCAAACCACATGATACCCCCAAGGAGTGTCGTGGCCAGCTCCATGCCCAGCAGTGCTGAACAAGGTGCTGCAAAACTATCTGGATCAGGTAGATAAGGCAAGCAGGTGATCAGCCCACTGTGCCTTCACAAATAGTAATATCTATATATCAAAACATCTAAACAAAAGATCCATAAGAAAGCAACCATGGATAACTGATGAGACACTGCGCAAAATTGAAGAGAGGAATGAAGGGAAAACAAAAAGTAGAATAACTAGCAATGCGTACAAGGTAACAGCAAAACAGGTAAAACAACTATCTGAAGAACTATCTGATCTCATAAAAGATGAAAAGGGCAAAACTTTGATTGAGTCTGAGAAAATTTTAAGTAGATGGAAAATATATTGTGAAGAAATGTACTCAAGCAATCAGCAATCAGACAAAATACTACAAAGAGACACAGAAAAAGCAGAAGATGAGGAAAGGGAACACTAGCACCACTCGGAGGTGGAGTGGTCAATCAAGTCACTCTAGGACGTGATAGCATACAAGCGGAAATGATTAAAGCAAGAAGAGAAGAGGGAATAGACATTTACCATAGGTTATCCACAAAGATATGGGAAAGCAGACATGGCCAATTGACTGGAAAAGAGCAATCTTTATACCATTTACAAAGAAAGGAGATCTACAACTATGCTCCAACTATAGAAAAATGTCGTTGATCAGCCATGCCAGTAAAATGACTTCTGAAATAACAAAATACCAAACGGATGACGTCCAAATTTTCCCTCTTTAAGAACCGACCACATGTATATAATAACTCTTACGAACCAGTGTTTTAACGGATTTCTTTCTTCTTTCTTTCTTTCTTATCCAATTCCCTTTTACCATTACAGTGTAGGGCCAGCACAAGGAGTCTGGATTTCTCTGGATCAAGATATTAAGCCAAGCAAGTGATCAACCCACTGTGAGTCACTATTTTCTATCATTTCTAAAGCTTCATTGCAAAAAAACGTTTAGATTTTTATGGACCAGCCTCCATTTTCAGGAATAGAAAAAAAAAAATCACACTCAGTTCACTCAAGAAACCACCAAATAATATACTTTCTAAAAACAAAGACAGCTGCTTGCCGCCCAAAATTTGACTGAAAGGTAAACAGGAAGATATGGAAACAGAGACGAGGCTGACTTTCTGTAATATTCCACATTCACTTACAAAAGATTTGCATAGTCATCGAGCCAAATTTTCCAACTTGGAGGGGGCACATTTTTCTATTGTGAGAGACGGAAAATTCTGCTTGGGGTAGTGAAAGAGTTGAGGGATTATAAAGTAGGTAAGAAGGAGTATATTCTAGGTATATGCAATAAGGAAAATTAGGTTAAAGGGTACATATAAATCTAATATATTCATTGTCAATGTCATGACTCTCTAAATTCATAAACTAGATTTGATTTCAGTATCTAAAATATTAGGTGAAAAAAATATCACCAAATATCAATAGTCTTAAATATGTAACGAGTATAAAGAAATCTTCCACGGCATGAAAACAACAATTCTGTATATAAACATCAAAATATATGTCAGGAACCTTTCGCATCCCGGTCATGAGTATAAAGAAATCTTACACGGCATAAAAACAACAATTCTGTATATAAACATCAAAATATATGTCAGGAACCTTTCGCATCCTGGTCAAATGGCTGGGACACCTCAGCTGTTTTCACGTCACATATGAGATCTCCCCCTTTATCTATTGTATGCAGTGGTTCTTAGTTGTTGCAAATCGTTGGAGCTTTTAAGTGTGATGTTATTTTCAAGTGTTTTGAGGTCTTGATCGAGAACTACAGGCAATATCAATATGTATGTATTTATATGATAATGTCCCTCATTGAAAATAAATGATCAATAATCGTTGTGATCAATTTCCATTCTCTACTGTCAAAAAAAGTTTATATACACTTGAATCTTTCTTTTAATTCATCTCCACATCATCACTCTTCATGTTTTCACCTTTAGACGTACCAAGCTTCTGACTTAATAGAGGCTGTGTCTCCATTTCATTCACAGTTGCCAATGGAACATTCTCTTCCACTTGGGGAATAGAGCTTTTCTGTTCAGGTTCTTCAACAACTCTAGACACTGCAAAACGACTCGTTTGGGGCATTTTCAATTTCCTCATAAATTTTCCAGATTTCCACGAATAGGAATCCCCTTTAAGAATATCCCTTGGAGCGATGTAGCGGTGAATAGTGTAATAGACATGGCTGTCGTCTTCATCACAAATCTGGTTTGAATCTGAGGAGCCAGGGGTTCTCTGTCTCAAACTCGATGGACTTGATGTGGGGAAGTCAAATTTTCTACCTTCTCCATAACTGCTAGCTGGAACATTCAAGTTTTCATTCTGCGAATTAAGATAACCATTAAAAAAAAATGTGTCACCATGGTACAAAATGCAATGCATGAAAAAACCATAAGAAATATATACACAATTTTTGGACAGTAAACACAGAAAGCAAAACCAATCAATAATCATAACTATAAAAGTCTAAAATGTGAACATCTCCACACATTCAGAGTAAATCTAACTTTCAAAAGAGAGTGGTCCATTTTGTGGTCACAATACATAGCACTTCTTGGACACTTATTCGTCTCCCTCATTACCTCATCTTGCATGTAGTCTGGTTACTGTTTGTGTTGTTATAAGAATTAATTCAGTAGAGATTCTCTTTTCCATACCATTTACAAAGTGGTTTATCAACTGGATTTGGAAGTGAAAACCAAATACCCGAGTGTCTAGGTAAAACTGATTTTGTTCAACTCTCCTAAAACAGGTTTAGACCTTTCAGTGCCAGGAAATAAGATCAAAAGAGAAAGAAAGAAAAGGGATATAAGACACTATTGGTGCCTTTTAGAGCAAGTAGATAGTCACCAATATATACATATTGCCCACAGTGGCAAATTCTCCCAGATTTCAGTTTGATTGAGGAGGTGACCACAAGGGTTACAGTCATTTGTTTATTGGACTTATCTTATGATATATACTGCTCAGTGTATTGCTCATGGTGCCAGTAATGGATAATGGGCACAGTGGGATGACCGATCACCTGCTTGTGTGAAATCCTTGGATCCGTAGCTTTTCCAGCTCTATGTTTTGCCATAAGTGACGGTATGCACAATTTGTGGCAGAGCAGGGAGCTGGCCCCAACACTGCATTGTGATATTAATGGGGCTTGATCAAACAAACAAACAATATATAAATACAGAAACTAACCGCCTAAATTCTAAAAAAAATCTCATAGATGTCAATGACATATTCTCTGAAGGTTTGTGGATTCAAATTAATGTATATATAATGAAAGGCACACTGCAATGTATGACGACCAGAAACTATGTATCAAAACTTTCTATACTCAAAGTGATTGGATAAATAAACTGGGGTTGTTATACATACCCATTTTAAAGGATGAATATTCATTTTGTCACAGATGTTTATCAGTCCTGGACTTTCTTCTACTTCCTGTGAGGACAGAGTAATATGCAATTGTCACCTATCATTACAAAACATCTTTAATGCCCTTATGAATGATTTGTTTATTTTTACCATTCAAGAGGTAAATAAATAGTTTAATAGATTAACAATCATTTCTTTCTCATTGGAGCATGAATGCACTATATTACATACTATGCCTAGGCATTCTACAGAATGATGAACATCAATCAAAGTATTAAAAAAACAACCATAAAGGAATCTTTCTGCTGTTTACACAACAAAAACTGTTCAAAATCAAACAAAAAGTACAAAATCCTAATATTGCATCAAATTTAGTGATTGACTTGTTACCCGTGAATACAGCAGAGTATGTATGAAAACACAGTCATCAATATTTATATCTGGCAATACCCCAACGCCACTCCTAGTACTGATGGAAACATTTCATACTAGTCAGCTCACGTCCCAAAGTCAACACAAACAGAGCATTTCAAGAACCAAAAGAATAATGCACACTTACATGAATGATTTCATTCAATTCAATTTCATCTTCAATCTCTTCATCTCCTGTTTTTCCAGCTTGCAATTTCATTTCCTGAAAATTAGATCAAAATACAGTCAAGAAAGTTGCAATTCTTTTCGTGTTACTTTCAATTTTTTTACCTAAAATGAAAGACATTCATTTATTCACATTGTCAAGACATTAATCATTAAGCGAGTAATGCATTTCTCTAAAGTCTTTTAAACATTGCTTCCAGTGCTGTTAAATTGAGAGAGAATTGTAACTGTGTTAATTAGTCTCAGGATGTGTTATCAACAGCTTGGGTCAAAATTATAAATTTGGGTGGGGGCTGCTGATGAACCCGTCGAGTGGACTTTTTTTCAATCATTATTTTGTCATGTATTTATCTGCAAATCTATTGCAGAACCAATTGAAAAAATGAAATGTACATTAATTCCGGAAAGTTTTGTGAAAGTTTGATCACTTGTAATGAAGAAATGTAATTTGAAGAATATTTTAGGGTTCGTCATCGGTTCGATCCCAAGCCCCAAAAATGGTTGGTACCATCGACTACGGTTAATCGCAATACGACGGGAGTGCAAAATTGTTGCAATTATCCAAAGTTGCAATTAATCGGTGACTTTTATACAGATTTAAGAATGAATTAATTCTGTTTCTTGGGAAAAGTTGCGATTAAGCGGCAATTACAATTGAGTTGCGATAAACCGGAGTCGACTGTACTTGGCAGAAATTTTAAGTAAAAGGCCTTGGTGCTTTGAGTATTAAGGACATACTTTTTTTTCCAACAGATGATGTAAGAAAAAACAGGACTAAAGCATAACTAGAAAGGGATGAAATTGTTACCTGATAGCTTTCCAACCATTGTTTTTTTACTGCAATTGCTGCCTGACCTTTCATAGTGATGTTGGATTCCCTTACAATCTGTCAAAAGTAAAAATAATGATCTTCATCACAAACACAGTGAGTGTACGAATGGGCAACAAACAAGCTTGCCAGGAATAATGTATATCATGTAATATAAATAGAGACAATCCCAAAATGAGTGCACATTTAACGCCTTTATCTCTGGTTTGCACCAATTCAGTTCAATCCAAATTCACTCATTTGCGTAATATACATCATATATATATGTTCACACAAAATGGATACACCAAAAGTAGTGATAACACTTATTTCCATGGTGTTCCTTTATGAAATCTTTACAAAAAAATGATAATATTTAAATACTCTCATCTTATAATTTCATTTTAAAAACCACAAAAAATATATCAATAATAAAATATAACGTATGCAGCAATAATCAAGGAGTATAAATAGATATCAAGTTATTGCAATCTGAATAAAAATTTAAAAATTTAACTGCATTTCAATGTATAAATGTTTTTTTCAATTTCAATTTAAACGTTTCTTTTGTTTCTATTGCGGTGATGTGTTTTGGTAAGTTATTCCAGAGTTTCGCAGCATTGTATGTGAAAGAATGGAGACCCTGTGTTTTAACGCTGGGCAGTGCATAGGAATGTAAAGAGTGTCTTGTATTGTAGCCTGGAGTGAAACTCGAAAGATAAGTAGGGGCTTTCTCCGTGTGTACATTGTGCATCCGATTCAAGGTTAAGTATCTAAATCTATAATCAATATTCAAGTACTTTAATTTCATAAAATCATAAAAATCCAGTTGTTGCCTACTGTCATAAATCTAACCATCTTATTCTGCTGTGTAGACTCATTTTTGCTTGTAGATTGTAGATAGGCATTATAAAAGGCAAAAATCTTATTAATTTCCCCATTTCTTCCATTGCTGCCAATGGGTATTTATAATTTACCTCATACTCATATCAAACAAAATCTAGACCAAATAAATTGAAACAATTGACAAATAATAAGTAGTGTTAGCTCTTGATGTCGAGCGCTTAAATATGCAGAGGGGGAAACTTTTGTGTACACTGGTTTATGTGTGTCAGTGAGTGTGTAGTATTATGTGAGTTGTTTTGACTGCTGTGTAGTTTTTAATTTGTTAAAGTATACGACTATCCATGTAAAGGGACGTTACCTTTAGTATTTCAAAATCTTTTAATCTTAAATCAATGAAATCGGGTTTCTAATTAATTTCTTTTCTTAATGAACAAGAAGTTAAAAAAAAAGAATTTGAAATTCTGGTCTATCTAGAAAATCAATCACAGGAAATTGGCAATCTCCAAAGAAACATTACAAAAATTAACTCATGCTTAAGAGAAAAAAAACCAGAACATAATTTTATCTTTTAAAAAATACAATAAATCAATCAGCGCAAGTGGCATCCCTTCATCCTTCCTCACAAATAATTACCGGTACTTACTCTCAGGTCTTGGCAGAAAAATTCACTTTCTGATTCAGGAATGATGGAATGAGGAATTGGGGCAACTTCCTTGATCTGACAATGTTAAGAAAAACAAGCATCTTGACAATCAAATATGAATATTTTAAAGCATGATATCATTGACACAGTGTAAAATCAATTCAACTAACATTTGACAAAATTGACCTCATGACATTATTATCTTAGATGGTCCACAATGTGACAAAAACTTTCACACTAGAGATTAAAATCCTGGAATGAAATTGTCTCAATCTACATTATCATCATAATCAGGATTCTTTGCTTTTCCAATTCATTTTAATCTTTAGTGTGATGAAATTACGTCATTTGAAATATCAGGAACTTTTAATATTCATTTTTTTCATAATGACTTTTAAAACTCAGTCATTCAAGGTAAAAGGAAGCAGAAACAGGGTATCGTATTTTACTTTTTACAATTAAAAAAAATATTTAAGACAACATATTTACTGTCCTCAAATGCCCAGTAATAAACGTGTAACAGTTTTATTAGAATAATCACTGATCACTACATTAATCAAAAACTGAAACTCCTGATTTCTGGTTTCGTTGCTGTAATTTCCCCTTTTCTTTCTTTACCATTACTACAGTGTAGGGCCAGCACAATAAGTCTGGATTTCTCTGGATCAAGATATTAAGCCAAGCAGGTGATCAACCCACTGTGACCTTTTGTGGTAGGAATTAATTTTGCCCGAAAAGTGGCCTTGCAGCCTACTCTTATTGATTTTTAACTGCCAAGGGTTCTTTAACCTGCGCAACGTGCACACGGGACCTCACAACGTGCACATGGGACCTCCAAGTTTATTGTCCGTCTCCGATAGGACTAGGTTCTTGATCCCACCTACCTGAATAGGACCAGGGGAGAAAAATAACCAACACTGCCGGGAATCGAACCATGTACCTTTCGCTTCTGAGGCAAGAACCGTACCTCTGCGCCAATGGGACTCCTTAATTTCCCCTTTTAACTTTGGTAAAACCTCTTTATACAGCCTCTTGTTAAACCACCATTTTCACTTAGCACCTGCTTTCCCCATGGTACGGATCTGATAATCTTTCTTTCTTTCTTATCCAGTTCCCTTTTACCATTACAGTGTAGGGACAACATATTTACTGTCCTCAAATGCCCAGTAATAAACGTGTAACAGTTTTATTAGAATAATCACTGATCATTACATTAATCAAAAAACATGAGGCTGGATTTCTGTGGATCAAGATATTAAGCCAAGCAGGTGATCAATCCACTGTGACGGATCTGATAATTTGTTCACTTAACCTTTTTTTACAACGCCATTCTCTTTATAACGCCAATTTCCTTTTGGTACCAGAGTTGGTGGTATAGTTTCTCTGTACAGTGACCTAATGCAAGCCGAGTGATGTAGAGCTGAGAGCCCTTCACTATAAAGGTGCCTTATATATAAATGCCTTTCTTCTTCTTATCCAATTCCCTTTTACCATTACAGTGTAGGGCCAGCACATATTAAGCCAAGCAGGTGATCAACCCACTGTGAATATATAAATGCCACTCATCCTTTTTATCAAAAACATGTTGATAAAGTTCCACAAAAGAAACATTTTCATAAGAATAAGAAATATAAACACTGACCTTCAAAACAATCACACCCATGATAATAATACAAACAATGTTAAGAATTGTTAGTAGAAGGCTGATTAATCCTAAGATGAAATTCTCCCCTGCCATGTTGCAGAAATACTGCCGCTCATAGTCGTTGTTGATGAGTGAAGCACACCCAAGGCTGTTACGGCCAGAATCCATTACTACAGCACTGCTTGCATTTGTACTTCGAACCTGAGAATATAATCAATTTATATATAAGTATTGGCAAATTCTCTGAGTTCTTATATAGTTGAGGGGTGACCACAAGGGCTACATTAATTTGTTGATTGGCCTTGCTTACGATTAATACTGCTCAGTGTATTGCTCATGGTGTCAATAAAGAGTTATGGACACTGAGCTGATCACCTGCTTGTCTAAAATTCTTTGATCCACAGCATTTCCAACCCTGTATTCAGCCATGTTTGGTGGCCTGCATTTATATTGGATATCTTGTGTGCCTTTCATGACTGGTCATGGTGTTGGCCCCAACACTGCTTTGCGGTATCAATGGGGTATGATCAAACAACCAATTAAAAACATATTTTTATTGTTGCTGTTAAGATTCAATTGGAAATTTTCTCACTTTTAAATTTTGACCAAAAGAAACCCTATCATCTAAAAAACATCCTCTTTTCAATGGAAAATGTGCTAGCCAGTCAAAACATCCTCTTTTGAATGGAAAATGTGCTAGCCAGTCAAAACATCCTCTTTTGAATGGAAAATGTGCCAGCCAATTAAAATGCTTATTGTTTGTGTCATGATCTAACCCTACCAGTTTTCCCTACATGTGTACTCACGTCACAAGAAGAAGAATATAAAAATGTCACTTGTATGACTAGAATCTGACAGTAACAATATGTGTGTGTGTGTGTGTGTGTGTGTGTGTGTGTGTGTGTGTGTGTGTGTGCGTGTGTGTTTTTTCATCAGTCAAATTGGTCAGACAGGCAGACAGATCCTAAGGTAGAATCAAGGTAGCTTCGGTTTTTCCAAATTTGATTTTGCTTTACAAAAATGAATTTTTTAAAAATCAATATCAATTTTGCAATGCAATGCAAAAGTGGTATTCAATATATTGTATATAAGACATCACAGTGGGTTGATCACCTGCTTGGCTTAACATCTTGATCCAGAGAAATCCAGCCTCATGGTGCTGGCCCTACACTGTAATGGTAAAAGGGAATTGGATAAGAAAGAGGAAGTATATAAGACAATGTTGCTGTAATGATTTCACAGTGGGTTGATCACCTGCTTGGCTTAATATCTTGATCCAGAGAAATCCAGCCTCACTGTAATGGTAAAAGGGAATTGGATTAGAAAGAAAAGAAGAAAAGAAAGCTGTAATGATTCCTTAATCAATCGTATATACCAGTGACATTGTTTCGCACAAGACTTACAGATGGTGGAGATATTGCCGCAACAATGGCATTTGCCCAAAGAAGGCCCTGAGGAAGAAAAATAACCATAGAGAGCAACACTTCCAAACACAAAAATGATTTCTTCCCTAAACACTTAAAATCTTTTGGACAAATCATAATGTGATGAGAGACATTTTTCTTTCAATAATGCCGTGAGCTTTAAGGCTCTCAAAGACTTGTTATTTTCCTCTTTTCTTCCTTTTTGAATAGGAAAAGTGTCTGGGGGCGTGGTAATCTAGCGGTAACACGTTCGCTTTGTGTGCAGAAGACACTGGGTACGAATTCCGGCAGTGACAGGGGATTTTTTCCTTTGAACTTTCTTTTTGTTTTTATGGCCCTGAACCTAAGGAAAAGGAATCAAGTCCTATTGTTTTTATGGCCCTGAACCTAAGGAAAAGGAATCAAGTCCTATTGTTTTTATGGCCCTGAACCTGAGGAAAAGGAATCAAGTCCTATTGTTTTTATGACCCTGAACCAAAGGAAAAGGAATCAAGTCCTATTGTTTTTATGG
>JARBEQ010266103.1:0-10167 GCA_030265355.1 Tritonia tetraquetra
CCCTGGAACGTTTTAAAACTATTGTCTCTGTGTGTGTTCGTTATTAAAATTTTAACAATGACATGTGAACTGTGGACTGATCCTCTCCGGAGGGAGGTTACCACTGAAAGAAGAAGAAGAAGTTTTAGTGTATTATATGTAATCTCTTTAGTTGTTTGCAACTGTGTGTGTGAATGTATTGTTATGATTGTTTTTGGATTTCCGGCGCTATATTAAATGAATTATTATTATTATTATTATTAGTGCCAGTCCAAATGCACATCTTTCACCATCCCAAAACTGTTTGTTTTGAAGATGAGTGAGGACTTAGTTTGGGGCACATCACTGGCTAAAGGCTAGAACTTATTAGGAAACATGTTGATAACTGCTATTATCACTCATTCCTGTTCTTGGTAACTACTCCAACTACTGTCAATATAATAAGTACACGACTCAAGCCTTTTTACTGAGGTCAGCAAGAGAATGATTGTCCTTTGTGTGCTAATGCTCGATTCAAAATACGTTGCTATTGCCTTCTGTTGAATTCGAAAATTTCTGAAACTGTCGTGAGTAGAACTCAAGCACCTTTGAGTGATAAAAACTACATCAATCTAAGGGGACAACTCTCTTATTTTGTCCTCGCTCAATATTTAGTAAAATACGCTCAGTTGGTTATCTCATACATTTATCATCTTTGACTACTCTACACCAGGTTGACAACAGGAGAGTGAGAGCGGAATCCGTGTCCCAAGCCTATCGTATTTATGGTTCGAAAGAAAGTGGATGGAAAGAGGTGGATCGCAAGTAAGTTTTTATTTGTTATCCAAACCGCATTATACCTCTAAGGAGTGTTGCGGCCAGCTCCATGCTCATCATTGTTGAACACAGTGCTCGAAAAACTCTGGATCAGGTAGATAATGCAAGCAGGTGATCAGCCCACTGTGCCCCGAACCTGCAATGGAACAATAAGCGTCACATTTTTAGGTGTTGCCCAAGATTTTGGCCATAACAATATTTACTGTTGCCTTGGCGGTAAACCCCTCAAGCTATAAGAAAACTGAGCAGATTTTGCCACATAAGGCGCAAGTAAGTCATTGGTGAAAATTATATACCTACACACCTCTCTCATTGACGTAATGAGTTTTAAAAAAATTTTCTTTGGAACAGGACCGATTTGATTTAAAATCGGATGTGTTGACTTCAAATTTCTAGAAATGAATAAATAAAGTTAATCTAACGAAGCGTTGCAACAGATGAGTTGAACTAGATTTACCCCTCTGATCATTCATAATCATTACCTATATAAAAATAAAACGTAAGGGTTGATTTCTGTTGTGTTTTGATTCCAAGATTGCACTGACCAAAAATGTAGAATTAGGTAACACGCTTGGATCACCTAATTTGTCATTCCACCCAGGCATCTTTCTTGTACTATGACAGACGTGCCACAATTTTAGGAATTAAACTCAAATAATTCAAAAATTTTTGGGTCAAAATTCATACATGATGCAAATTGTCGATGGTCAATGACCTTCGTGGCATCCAACGGTTGTGTTGATCTTTTTTTCCGCTCCCCCAACAACATCAACTTACACGTCATTGACTGTAATAACTTCAGCATATCAAGAAGATTCAATGCCATATCTCAATTGAGATACCGAGCTTCTAACTAGTAACAACCAAGCATAGATCACTTTAGATATTGATTTGAGATTTTTCACTCCCAGTGAAATCATCCTTTAACAGAATGTGTCTAGTCAGTGACAGTTGAACGACAGATCAGAGATATTGTCGCTGTCAGATTCTAAATGTATAAATTTTCACTCTTTTACACGGCATCTTATATAATTTGATAAATATCTTGTGTTGAATGGTAAATCTAATTTTGTGTTGTGATTTGTGGGAGACAATGGTTTCTTCTTTAATCCATGGGGGCCTCCCAACTGTTCTTTGGTGTCAGAGTTGGCGGCATAACAAGGTTTCACTGTATATCATTTATAATCTCCTGAGGAGAAGTTTTACTGAAAAGTTTGTAGAATGCTTAGACAACTTCTATGGCAGAGTGAATCGATTAACACTTTGGTTGCTACTTTTGACAAAAGGTCCAGTGCTACGGTCGCCATAAGATGAATGACAAAAAAACCTCAATAGAAATGCGAATGCGTCACTCATTTGACATTCCTGTAATTCATGACTTATTTCCCTTTGTAGAGAGAGGAGGGGATACATACACAATGATTTTACTGACATACAATATTGTTGTCCCATTTCCGGCACTTTTTTTTTTTTTTTTCTGTGGGCGAAAAACCTTCTTCTGATTGCCTTTTGTTGACCCAGGTGTCAAAATGGGTATCAATGCTCATCTGAGTGTTGGGAAAGTAACTGATAGACCAGCGTCCTAGCTAGAAATTGTCATGTGTCCACTTCCTATTGCTGAAAAGCAGACTAAACACCAGCCGCATAAACCTAAAGGGTCTTGAAGACTTACTTTTCTTTTAGGAAGCATAAGTACCTGTATTTAGGGGCCCCAGTGGCTCAGATCAGAGGTATCGTTCTGGCCTTTGAAGCAAAGGGTACTGGGTTCGAATCCCAGTGGCGACAGCTATTGTATTTCTTCACAAAACTCGGTATAAACCTATTTGCCACTCCCCTGATCCTGTGAACGTAGGTGGAATCAAGAACCTAGTCCTATCAGAGACGGACGTTAATTTCTGAGGTCCCATGTGTAAGTTGTGTACGTCAAAGAACACTTGGCAGTTGGAAAATTGAAAAGAGTAGACTGAAAGGCCGCTGTCCGGGCAAAATTAATTCCTACCACAAAAAGTCACAAATCTGCCTCATATAGCGGTCCCTTCACTGTCTTCTTCTTCTTATCCAATTCCCTGTTACCATTACAGTGTAGGGCCAGCACTATGAGGCTGGATTTCTCTGGATCAGGATATTAAGCCAAGCAGGTGATCAACCCACTTCAGAGGCGAGAACCGTACCTCTATTGGGACCCCCTTCACTGTAATGGTAATAGATAGGAAACTGGACAAGAAAGAAAGGATTTTGTCCCAGAATCAGGATTTTTTGTGGTCCTTGTCCAGATTTGGGTTAATGTTGTAGGGTTAGCAAGCCTGCAGGATATCTATCACAACACACTTACAACTGTCTATTTCCCATTTAAACAGTGACCAGTGACAATATTTTTCAAAGACTTGCACCCATGTCCGTTTTGTAGTTTTATTTCTGTATTTTATCTTTATTTCTATTTATCCAATTTTAATATTTTTTTTCCACAGGAGCTCAACAGAAGATGATATAATGAAAGAAGAGTGTGTTTATGCTCTTCTCAAGTCAGGAGCCCACAGACACGTAGTAGATTTTGACTCCCATTTAGACGATGTGACAAAAGACTGGAGAAATTTGGAGTTGAATAATTTGATAGGCAGGTGTACATAATGTTATGTGATGATTTAGTGTTGTGTGTGAAAAGAATTATGAGATAGTTAACTCGACCTTCCTCGGAATGTCGACTGTCAGGAATTTATTGGTTTGGGTATTGTATGTATTGGTTGATTAATAGAATTGACAGAATCAAACATTTATCTGAACTGAGACACTGCCACAAACTCGCCCATCTATTGATCATGATTTGAATGTATTGTTTCTAATAAATTTGTGTGTTTCATTCAGTTAATCCTCAAAAATAGATTGTAGTCAACTATGTAGTAAAACTATCTGTGTTGACATATTATCCCTTAAACTACTGTAACGCCACACATCGCCCTTATCTTGGGAGATCGCCACAGATAATCGAATGAAGTGGTGGTGTCATATGTTTGAGGATGCTTCTGATATTTCGTTTCATACCCACAGATTCAATGCCATATCCCAATTGAGGTACCGAGCTTCTAACTAGTAATAACCAAACAGAAATCACTTTAGATATTGATTTGAGATTTTTCACTCCCAGTGAAATCATCCTTTAACAGACTGTGTCTAGTCAGTGACTGTTGAACAACAGATCTGAGATATTGTCGCTGTCAGATTCTAAATGTATAAATTTTCACACTTTTACACGGGCATCTTATATAATTTGATAAATATCTTGTGTTGAATGGTAAATCTAATTTTGTGTTGTGATCCAACAGTACAAGTTTTCATTCCTCAAATTTTAACGGTCTAAATTGCATTACAAGCAGAAAAACATAAAATGTCACTTGTATGATATGTAGGATATGTTCATCGTATTTTTTCCCCACAACCACCAACTTGACTGAAGTTGACTGCTTTCACTTTCTCTCTCTATAACGACTGTTTGTACTATTACTATTTTTATGATCTAGAATGATTGTGGTTGTCGGGCACTGAAAAGACCTACCTGTGTCGATAGAGCCCTAAAATAGCAACAAACAAACAATATTGTGGTTGTAAAGCTTACCATTGGTTGTATGTTATGATTATTTTGAGAAAGAAGATTTAAATGTGAACATTTGTTTGTGTGTGTGTGTGTGTGTAGATTTTATGGGTGTTTTGTTTTTGTTTTGTGTGTCTGTCCTTACGGTCCTGTTGATCAATTTGATTTGTGTGACTATTTTCTGTTGTAGTCGTTGTAATCTCTGTGCCATTGCCTTCTGGAGGGGGCGGGGCGTCCCTAGTTTAGTGGTCATGCCCCGTCCCGTCTGGTGTGAATTTTTTCTCTGGACCTTTCAGAGTTTTTAAGGCTCTGCCCTGGAGATTCACGTGAAATCTTCTCAAGTTCCGTTGAATCACCTTTGATATAACCTGTATGTGTTAAAAAGGGCGTTAAACTTCAAACTAAAGAACTTTTTTTTTTTTGCCTTCTTGATGATAATGTTTGGTATAGGGATCAATATGGCAATGAATGAATCATGTATTGATTGGATCTGATCAATGTTGTTGTATTTCAATGTTTACTGTGAGTTGTGTTTTGATTAACGTAGTACAGTGGCCACCGGATCATCCGAGGTGGCACTCACGGAAAAGTCGGCTCGAACTGTGAAGAAACATTGATGATTAATCTTGATTATCATTTATTGTGTCACTAGCAAAAAGTCCTGTTCGTTCGAACGGTAAAGGTACTTATGACTTTTGAAGGATGTGGGTTAGGGTGGAGTGGAAGTTCATTTCAGCTTTGCCAGCTTGACAACAAAATGTTTTCCTTATGTTCCATACCCTCTATTGTATTGCAATGCGTGAACGCTATTCAACACGCCACAGGAACTAATAGTTTGTCTATTGGAAGCATAAAAAATTATGGAACGTGAAAACTGTGAATGGCGATTCGTAAGATTAAAAGAAACAAAGCATTTTCTATCAAATCAATGACACTGCAGATCTGATATTCAATACCTTAAGAACCACCTCCAGCTAAAGTGTAAACCACATGCAACATTTGGTAGCAATCGGTGCCGTGGGAACTGAGAAAGTACGTGACAAAAATAGGGCGTACTCCTTTATAGATATAGATGGTAGAAAAGAAGAGAAGGTTGAATTCCTACTATTACTTTGTTAAATGTGTAAAACTTCTTTGTCTCCTATGGATTCCCATTTGGGTTCTCTCAACAGATTTTCCATAAGCCTATAAGATACGACATGGAAGTTTGTACAACTTTAGGCTAAAGGAGATTATAATTATAATGCAAATTTGATATTTCTACGGTGGTGTTTTGTTTGTTTATAGATGTGTTATGGGTGTCGGTTGGTTTTGTTTGTTTATAGATGTATTATGGGTGCCGGTTGGTTTTGTTTGTTTATAGATGTATTATGGGTGTCGGTTGGTTTTGTTTGTTTATGGGTGTCGGTTGGTTTTGTTTGTTTATAGATGTTTTATGGGTACATGTACATGGGTGTTGGTTTTGTTTGTTTATAGATGTGTTATGGGTGTCGGTTGGTTTTGTTTGTTTAAAGATGTTTTATGAGTACACGGTGTGTTGTGAGTACATGATTCGTATGATTTGAATGTTGTTTTGTATCTCTACGCAGGCATTTACTTGAATTGTATTGATAAACATAGAAACCAAGATTTTCTTATATATTAATATCAATACTTAATGTTTTAATCCAAGATTTTCTAATGTCATTGCTTAATGTTTTTGTTATACACATTGATAAGTCTAACTAAATGTGTAGATAGAGTGCTTTTTCTTTTCTTTCTTTTCTGCATTTTTCGTTCTTTTCTTTTTTTTCTCTCTCTCTCTCTTACACTTACATGTCTTGATGTACGGTATATTTTCACACATGTCTATGGTACTGCCTTGCACATTATGTGTCCACAAGAATATTTCACTATCAACCTTAAATGCATCATGTAAAATTTTCAACTACATTTTTTATGCATTTCTTCACTCATTTTTATTTATTTATTCATTTTACTTTCATATTCAGTGATGAAAATAAATATTACCTCTCGATGATATTTGATTTGTTGTGTGTTTTAATTGATTTCTCAGGGGTGTCATAGCATTATGGCAACATATTCTTCGTGTGAGGGGTCCCAGTGGTGCAGAGGTACGGTTCTCGCCTGAGAAGCGAAAGGCACCGGGTTCGAATCCCGGCAGCGACACTGTCGGGTATTTTTCTCCTTGAAACTCAGTGAAAACCTATATGCCACTCCCCTGATCCTATGCTGGTAGGTGGGATCAAAGAACCTAGCCCTATCAATTAGAGATGGGCGATAAACTCGGAGGTCCCGTGTGCATGTTAAAGAACCCTTGGCAGTTGAAAATCGAGAATGATAAGGCTGCAAGGCTGCTGTCCGGGCAAACTTTTTTCCAACCACAAAGGTCACAGTAGTGGGTTGATGACCTGCTTTTGGCTTAATACCTTAATCCACAAAAATCCAGCCTCATAGTGCTGGCTCTACACTGTAATGGTAAAAGGGAACTGGATAAGAAAGAACAAAATTGTTTTTAATTAATTTCTCAGGGGTGTCATAGCATTATGGCAACGTATTCTCTGTGTGCACAGAAGGTCCTAGCTTCAAATCCTGGTGGCGACATGGGGATTTTTTCTTTTGGAATTTCGTTTGTATGGCTCTTACCCTATGAATTCTTAAAAGTCCTATCGGAGATGGACTATAAACCGGAGGTCCCACCTTTGATATGACTACTGTTAATGAGTGGGTGATGCAACTGACAGTGGCAGGTGGAGAGGACCTCTGGTTGGGTCTCCTCATGTTCCTTTGTTTTAAACTATTTCTATCTCTCTTGTTTCTTTGTTTTTTTAACTATTTCGATCTCTCCTCATGTTCCTTTGTTTTTAACTGTTTATATCTCTCGTGTTACTGTTTCTCTTCATAATGATACAACCATAATGATTAATGTGACGGGAATTGTTTGAGAAAACAAAGCCAATGAACATGTTACGATTTGTTTGAAGTGGACACTAGATTCACTTTGGCAACTTTTTTATACAACAGTTCTTACTCTGCTCTGGCGGATTTACTCTGGATCAAGATAATATTAGGCCAAGCATGTGATCAGCCCATTGACTTTTTTGTGGTAGGAATTCATTTTGCACAGAAAGCGGCCTTTCAGCCTACTCTTCTTGATTTCCAACTGTCAAGGGTTCTTTAATGTACACATCTTACACACGGGACCTCTGAATTTATCGTCCGTCTCCGATAGGACTAGGTTCTTGATCCCACCTACCTTCATAGGATAAGGGGAGCGGCACATAGGTTTACACCGAGTTTTATGAAATAAAACTGTCGCTGCTAGCGCTGCTAGGATTCAAACCCGTTACCTTTCGCTTCAAAGGCCAGAACCATACACCCCTGAGCCACTGGGACCCCTATTTATGACAGTCTGACTGACATTGATATTGCAATTTTATTCACTATTCTGGTTGGTTTCAAAATGGGTCTGTCACTGTCAGAATTTTGAAAACAACGAAACAAAATTATTTATAAATGCAGCGAATAATGGATTAAAAAGTATGAAACATTATGTGAACCTTGTGAATTATTTGCACACTATGCCATATTGGCAAGTATAGGGACTATGGGTACATTACGACACATTCTTTAGCTTTCCAAAGGACTGAATAAGAATTATGGTGATGCCATAATCCAAGCAGTAATCTAGGTGACAGTGGTAATGCTGAGAAGACTAACACTAACATCCTCATCATAAAACATTAGGACCACCTACAAATAGCATCCTTCTGCCGTCATAGAACCAAGTGGAAGTTAAAGAATTCAGAAAAAATCAACAACCCCCCTCCCCTTGTGGATCTCATGTCCGAGCCACAGAAACCATGGATCAGTTAGTAACTGAGCCGTTAGTCTCATGTGATTCCCTTTATGATTTCATTGTATGGAACATTTTATTCCATTACAATATGGCGGCGCCCATCCCGTAAACAAATGGATACCAACTAGACTACGGTCTACTACCGAAACTATCACCAGTCATGGGATTCAAAGGAATAGTGTGTGCCATACAGGCTGGACTTTTTGCAGCTTTAGCTTCTGTGTGTGCCAAAATAGCAACAAGCTCAAATTCAGCAATATACGTTTCAAAATTGACTGCTGTTTTCTTTCAAACTGTATTTGGTCTGCACTTGAAATTGCCGATTGATCAGGTTTGTTTGCCTGACTCACATTTCCACAACATACAATGGAACACGCATTCGTCGAACATGTGTTTTTCGAATTCACAGATCCCACGAAAAGAAACAGTTTCGTCCCAAATTATTCCATGATTTTCTTTGTAACACACTCAAAACTTTTCACAAATTCTATTCTTCAAACAAACAACAATTTGTCAACTGCTCAAGCTGTGCAAAGCGATTTTTCCCGTCTCAAGGGAAAATTAAAAGTCTGCTTGCCGGCATCTTAAAAAAGAACCCATGGTGTGCTGGCGGGTCACATTATTACACATCTGTTTGTAAAAGCAAACAAAAATCATACTTCTAGGTCTATAAATTAGGCCGCATCTCTGTATCTCATCGGATGAGATACAGAGTATTTTTTCTCCATATCTATAATAGGTTGAGACACAGTATTTTTTACCTTGTATCTCAATGGATGAGACATGCCGGTGGAATAATTTTATTTTACTATTTTTCTAAGTTTTATTATTTTTTTAGTTTAGTGTTAGGCTCTCTCCCCCCACCCCCACACACACTTTTTATCTATACTAATTTAATATCAGTATCACATCACTACAACTATCATACACAGATGCTTGTCTTTTGGAAGACTATACTATACTAGTAGTAGTACAGCACATTTAAAAAATAATAATAATGTATATAGGATATTATATAGGCCTATACTAATGCTACTAATAGTATAGTACATGTAATAGTAATAGTAATACGATTAGATACGGAGTATTTTTATTCTGTATCTAATCGGATGAGACACAGAGACACTTCGTAAAAATTATTTATTAGCGGTGTAGCGGATTTCTCTATGTGTTTTACAATGCCAGTCTCATTTACACTTGGTAGGCCATTGCACTCTTGTATTGTATCCTTCTCAACTCCATTGGTGGGGGGGGGGGTCTTCAGCACTAGAATGATCTCTAGCATTCTGACACGGTCACTGCCCTTGGGCAGGTACTAATTTGCAGCTGAGTCTAGTGAGATAAGCAGAGTACAGTGTCTCACCCAAGGACAATGCTGGAAGAGTACTGCTTATAGTGAAATTACACGCTTATAGCGAAAATATTTTTTGGATCCCATACATGATTTTTCGTTATAAAATTGAATTTCCAGTCCTCAGTGTGCTCAGTATTGTATGGTTTCCTGCAAGTTTTTGTCGCTTTGTAGCAAAAATGGTAACAGTTTCATGTAAAGATCAGAAGGTACTGGGTTTGGATCCCGACTGCGGCATGGGGATTTTTTCTTTTGAAATTTCTCAAGTTTTTATCGCTCTGACCATGTCGATTCCTTGGATGGATTGTAAATCAGAGGTCCCGCCTTTGATATGACCTACAGTGTGTTGCCAAGGGCATAAAAATAACAACAAACAATTTTAAACTACTCTCTATATTCCTGTCCGGAGAGATTTGAAATCTGGATAGATCAATATAGGTAATGATACCAATGAAATTCACGCCCAATGAGGTAAATTCTCCCAGTTCTTACCTAGCTGAGGAGGTGATCACAAGGGCTACATTAATTTGATTATTGACCTTGATTATGATTTATACTGCCCAGTGTATTGCTCAT
>JARBEQ010266136.1:0-10166 GCA_030265355.1 Tritonia tetraquetra
AACCAGCAGCCTATATAATTTAAAGTAGGGGTTATTTACTTATATAGGCTGCAGCAGCCTATATAATCACTTCCTTATTTAACCAGGGCAAAGAGACATATTATTATTAACAGCTAATGATTTTCTTTTGTTTAACAATATCAGTTAAATGCAATAATTTTGTACATTTTCATCTGGATGTAGATATGCAGACGGAAGCTGGAAGCTCTCTCAGCGAAAGGTTTTGTCGATACAGTTGTGGCCCCAAACATTGCAGATGCTTTGTCTTGCATGTAAGTTATCTATGTTGATGCTTCTTTATATTTTTTTCACGAGATCAGTAGCAAATCTGTTTAAACCATTGCCACTTGCAACATTTTCCAATTTGCACTAGAAGATTCTAGTTTCTATTTATTCTTGTATATTATGATTTGTCATAGACTTTGGTTGACATTGATTATTCTTGTATTTTGAATGTAAATCATTTTGTTTTTCTTTCTTTTATATTTTTTTTCTCCCCAATTTTGTTTGTTAAAGGCAGTTAAATGGTCAATTAAAAAGAAAGAGTCTTTATTTATTTCTCAACCAGTTCCCTTTTACCATTACAGTGTAGGGCAGCACTATGAGGCTTGATTTCTGTCGATCAACATTTTAAGCCAAGTAGGTGATCAACCCACTGTGACCTTTGTGGTAGGAATTAATTTTGCCCAGACAGCGGCCTTGCCTTATCTTATACATTGGTTTGCGTTTTTGACTTGAATAACTACAATTTGCAGCTATACATCAACTAATTTCACACTCACATTCATTCAGATTTCTGACAAGGACAAATTTACATTTGCAATAAAAAATTATATGATCATTTACAAACACTTCCCACACAAGACCACTCCCAAATTACACATACAAGAACATCATTGCCAAAGATTTATCCAGAGGTGGGGGTTCGGTTTAGGATTTCATGGTGAGCAGGGAGGAGAATTAATACATTCAATCATAGCAAAGATAGAGAGAAGGACAGCAGGAATACACCACTAACCTACTCAATTAAAGGCAATAATGGAGACCCATTTTTTTCAAGTGGTGCCAGAGCTCAAATCTATGCTACCTCCATCAAAAAAGAGGAAAGAGAATGTGTGTGGGGGGGGGGAGGCGTTTCCGAAATATACAGAATGTTTCCATGAATGTAATAACATAATATGTGTCGGTGTTAAAACAAACTGTAGGACAGACCAGTAGCATAGTGCCAGTATATTATTGTTAGTCTACGGTCAAGTGTTCTATGTGAGTCTTGGGAATTTACTATTATTACTAGTGTATAAGGTGCAACTATGATTGATGTGATAAGCCAGTGAGTTAACTATGGTGGTGGCAAAGTGTGAAACAAAATCTTGTTGACATTGTGTAATTGGACTGGCTTACCACGGCCCATCCTCTTCACGAATCTGACCATCTGCTGCATATTTCCTCACATCGGATATTATCATCGCTACACCAGCTGCTTTCCATTTCAAAGCAATAAATGTGAGTGTGAGACAAAGTACAGGGTTTGTGTGTGAAAATGAATGGCCTTGAACGAATGGTGTTAGTAGTAGGAATATTTTTTAAAGTGTGTCAGTTATGTGAATCTGGCTTTGAGGGAGGATTATAAAATTGGGTCTTTAAAAGCTATATTTGCTCGTAAGGTGAACGAAAAACATACCATTGTGTGCAGAACAAACAGTTCTTTCATTTAATGGTCATAACAACTGGTATAATTCAAATGGCATGAATGGTGCTATTCATCCAAACAATTTTAGTGCACACTTCCACTAACCGCAAGCACGTGTATTGCAACAGCGCAGGTAAACCAGTGGAGTTCACTGACCGCTGGCCACGCCTCGTATTTCGTTCACCCAGCCAACTAAGTTATCCGGCGGTAAACCACCGTGGGGACCTCCGAGTTTATTGTCCGTCTCCGATAGGACTAGGTTCTTTGATCCCACCTACCTGAATAGGATCAGGGGAGTGGCATATAGGTTTTCACTGAGTAAAATACCCGACAGTGTCGCTGCCGGGAGTCGAACCCGGTACCTTTCACTTCAGAGGCGATAACCGTACCTCTGCGCCACTGGGACCCCTGAGTCTTTATCATGATTTAAAAGGTTTATAGTATTATTTCCGTATTTTCCAATTTTAAATCTTCACCATTACTATTGGTTTACTTTTCAATGATGAATGCATTTTAAGCCATAATACTGATATGTCATAATGTAATTTACCAGGTTGCAGTGTGCTGGCCTGGGCCCTCTTCACCCCAACACTGTCATTTTGGGTTGGCCAAAAGACTGGGTTAACGAACGAAATATCCTTGCTTATCGTATATTTTTAGGTACGTCAGAAATTTTGAGTGTAAGCAAGAGAATAATAGAGAGACATTGAGAAAGATATTTCAATTTTATGTTCCTAATCATACAAGGATAAAACTCGCTTATGAATATAATTGAATGTATGTTATTTTATTTAGGGAAGTACTGTACCCCATGGGGGTCCCCTAGTTTTTAAAGAGATTCCCATAGCCTCTTCCTTTTTCTAAAGTGTGTAACGGATTCATTTATGTTTTTAAAAAAAGATATTCCCTAAAACTGATTACATGAGAGACTTCAGACATCTAATTATCAAACTATGCCGTTATTTGATCATATCTCATTTCCTTGCTTATCACCTACATACTTTTAAAGAGCTTAACAGAAAATTGTGAATGTTTTTAAAAGGATGTATACATGTCCGTTGATGTTATTGATATTTCAGATACTATGTGACGGAAAATGTGAAAGTGCCTGAAAAACAGCCATAGGAAAAAAGTGGTTTGTTGTCAGTGGGGATCGAGCCCACATCAGCAAACAGCAACACCGACTAAGCTATTCTGCCACTCTACTAATAGCGGTGTTGCCGTTTACCTGTGTGGGTCCGATCCCCAGGGTTGACACTCCACTTTTCTTCTTCAACTGCTGTTTTTCTGGCACCTTCACATTTTCCATCTTAATTTGATGCCAAACTTTGTCCTTACTAGTGCCTGCTCCCCTTTAATTTCATAGATACAATGAGGAATATTGCCTTATGTAAAAATGCTGCCATAGTGTTGAAGACCGACACGTTCCCATGCTCGACGGATAGAGTTTATGGCATGATTGATATATGGTGGATTATCAGTATCCTTTTTGGTTATTTCCTCATTTTTCATGAATTTATAAACAAAGTTCATTTTCACTTTTCACTTGTAAGAAGATTTCGCCATCTCTTTGTCATTTTTCCAGTCTTTCATTTCTTCTGAAAACATTAAAAAAGCTAGTTGTGTCACGTGTTTTGTTTTCCTTAAGAAAATAAGATGATGGAGGTATGTTGCTGTTGCTGGCTCATTTACTTAGGAGAAACAAAACTTGGAGCAGGTGTAGGCTCAGGATATTTACCGTTGCAGGTATGGTGTGGCAATATTTTGTTGGTTTGAAAATAAAGTAGCATAAACATATGTAAGCATGCAATGTTTTGTGTGATTTAGATAGTATTTTATTTTGATAGATTTCATTAAAGCCCATGAGGCTATATATATATATATATATATCTAGGCAACCATTGGTTAAATAAGAAATGACTAGTTATGATATGAATAGGAGGCGAGGTGGCCGACTTCCATGGCAAGGGTCGTGGGTTTGAGTCTGGCGTTAGGCACTTCGCTTTTTCCTTGGGTAAGAAACTTTACTCCGTTTGCCTCACTCGACCCAGGTGTAGAAATGGGTAAAACTTTAAACTTAAGATCTTACCAACTTAATTTACTTTCTGATCTCCCCTGGATGGACTGTGACCACAAGATCATGCCAACACCAGTCATAGCATTCTGGAGGTGGCTGTAGACTCCACTGTTTGTGCCCCGTGATTTGGGCTTGCCACGAAGGTAATGCTACATTGTCTACCTGGCAACAGTAAAGAGAGCTCTTCAGTGCTTCGGGCACTTCGTTTTTTCCTTGGGCAAGAAACTTTATCCCGTTTGCCCCACTCCACCCAGGTGTAGAAATGGGTACCAATTCTCAAACAAGTTTTGGGAAATTATTCTGCGATAGACCAGCGTCCTATCCAGAAAGTGACAAATTGTCTCTTGTCCGCTTCACACTACCAAAACCGGGTTAAGCTCTGGCCCTATGAAGGCTCTTAAGGAGACACTATGATATGATTGTGATCTCAAAAGGTTGGAGGGTTGTTGGTTTTATTTTTATTTTTTTGTGTTTTTTTTGCAAAAACTGGAGTACAGTTAAAGCTCGTTTACCGCCTCTCGTTATACCGCCAATAATCGTCATGAACGGAACGGTGGTCTATATAAAAACTATTAAAATCTCGTTAAAACCGCCATCCGTAGGCAAAGAACCAATAGTAATATTATAGTATAAATTATGCTCGTTATACCGCCAATCAGGAATGCCTTGTCCAATGACAATGCATAAATCATGATTCCCTTCGCTATCCTTTGCTAGCCTACTTGAACGTATGTCAGTTTATTAGTTTATCACACTGTTGCTATGCTAACACTAACAACACACCGCCTCACCTCGCCGCCGTCTGCCTTCAATGCACTGTGAGTGAGAGGGGGTAGGCCTATGTGGCTTTCTATTAATTATGTACACTTAATGCTCGTTATAATGCCAACTTTGGTGACAGTTGAAAATTGGCGGTATATCGAATTTGGCAGTATAACGAAATGGTACCTGGCAAGAGAATACATACATAATCATTGGACACAGCATTCCTGACTGTGGGGCTTTCTAAATTAGGCCACTTCGGTCTCGCGTTACTTGATTCTTCTCTTAAGGATTATTGTTCTTGATGTTCTGGTACTATCGCTTAGTTTGAACAAGCTGGCTGTATAACGAGCATAATTTGTACTATAATATTACTATTGGTTCTTTGCCTGCGGATGGCGATATAACGAGATTTTAATAGTTTTTATATAGACCACCGTTCCGTTCATGACGATTATTGGCGGTATAGCGAAAATGGCAGTATAACGAGCTTTAACTGTATGTATTCTCTTGCCAGGTACCATTTCGTTATACCGCCACATTTGTTATACTGCCAATTTTCAACTGTCACCAAAGTTGGCGTTATAATGAGCTTTAAGTGTACAGACTTAGAACATTTTAATATTTGTACATTTGATAACACACTGGATTACAACCAAACTGAGTCGTAAATGCTTATGAATGGCAGTGTATTAACATAGACCAGCTGTAGTGTAACTGATAAATAGCAAATATGAACTCCTCCCTTGCTCAATCGCTAATCCAGGCACTTTGCTGCACAAACTTTAAAAAACAAAATTGAACTGACTGCTTTTCTCTTTTTCTTTCATTTTCAGATAGAAGTGACAACACTGTCAAAATTCGACAAGATTTGAATAAATATTTGTATGAATTACGCATGAATTGCACCGTTGAGGTAGTTGAGATGGTAAGCTTGATAAGGTTTTATTTAGTATTTGTGACCACTTCTGATAAAGTGGCAGTATAAGTATAAGTCGAAATTTTCATTATTAACCATTATTATTGGGTGGTATGTAGACAAATTCGTTTCCTGTCGGCTGAGCCCCGATACAGATGAATTTATCATCCCGGGACAGTGTTTATTAATTTGGCTATAGACCACTGAATTTATCTGGCTCACATTTGTGACAAAATTTCAACAAATTGGATCGATTGGGGTCCTGTAAGGGATTTGAGCGTGTGAAGTCAACTAGTCTTAGCCATTCTTAACGTGTTCAATTATTATTTGGAAGTTTTAAAAAAGGCATAACTATGTGTAGTTATTTTTTAAATTTTCAACAGGCTTGATAACCCTTGAATTCCAATTTCAGGTGTCGGAGGACATTTCAGCTTATGTGTATGAGAGGACTCTCAAGCTGGAAGAACGCACCAGGATGATGATGTACCTCACCAAAAACAAAAAGGTAGGTAAGGGGTACCATGAAGTCCATTTATCATATCCATTACACATTAACACTTCGTCATCAAATTGCACATTTAAAGCAATGGCACCGAAATTTTTTTTCTTGTTTAGTCATTTAAACCATTTTCTTTTGATTGCTCTAGCTTTTTGAATTCCTTAAATTCATCAACGAATAAAAAAAAAAAAGTATATGAAACTGGAAAGACATAAATTTGACTAGACTGAAAGAGCAAATTATTCCAAAAATGTGGACCTGCCCTACGTCGTTTTTGGGATTTTTGTGTTTTTACAAAAACGTTTGTATGTAGGCTATGAATATACCAATAAACTTGGCTATCTAGTTTCAAACATTTTTAAAGATTATCAAGGAAACGTCAGGTTTTCTGTGATTTCCACTGGTTTTTGAGATAACAGAATGAAACGTGTTTACACATGACTAGTTTAACGTTTTATCTGATTGATTGCCACATTTTGTTCATACTCATTTTACACTGTCATCACTTACAATTTTTAACGTCTCTGGGGTACTTGAAGCAATCAGAGTTTTTGATAGAGTGCTAATACAAAAAATCTGATAAAGGCTGATTTGAAGCAACAAACAATAGTTTTGTTTGGTCATGGTTATTTTGATACGCGTGCAAACTTTCATTGGTATACAACATACAGTTTTATATATACAAGCCTCTAAGCATGGTTCAAACTCTATGTATGATTTTGTGCCCAGGTAAAAGAAGCTCAGAGTGTGCTTGAGAATGCGCGCAGTTATTCTGACATGAAGAAACTAACCACTGACTTTGAGAAGCAGGACAGTATCTCTGCACCAAGGTAGGAACTGATTGTGGGAGTGTAATGGCCAAAGTGTGATGCAAACATGATAGAATTGTTGCTTCTTTCTCACTTGTTTTAGTTGGTGCTGAAATGACCTTTCTGTGTCAATAGCACCCTAAAACACAACAAACAAAGACATGAGTGAAAGAGTCTCAGCTGATCTGTCTTTGTCAATGAGAAGGAGAAATAGCATAACTTTTATTACGTCCAGTGTTTGATTGTCTTATGGGAAAAAAGGCTAGACATCATGGAAACAATCTATTTAAACATTTTCTTTACATCATAACTGGTTACAATAAAGTACTGTAGCCTTATTTTCTTAGCCTTTTTTGTGTTAATTGGTTCAAAGTATTATATTGATACAATTACAGTAGAACTCGGACTCAACGAACTAGCTCGGCCAGTTTTAATAGTTCGTTGGATGCAAGATTCGTTGGAGCCAAGGGCACAGTAAAAAATGTGATTCGTACCTTAGGTAGACAGTGATTCCGGTAATGCTTTCACTAGCAGTGTGCTTCAGTGAATGAAATAGATCTCGATCTCTCGCTCTACTTTTCTCACTCGCACGTGCACAGTGTTAATTCTACACCAGCCAATCACACCCCCCCCCCCCCTCCTCTATCCACAACGTTTACTCTGCCCAACACACACACACACGCATCCCACATTGATTGTCTATACACCACTCTTTACTCTTCCCACCCACTCCCATTTATCCAAGTTCCGCGGCTTTGTCTCTTTGATCTCATATCATGTTCACGAGTGGGCCGTTTGTCGGCTGCCACTCCTCCGCCCTTCCGCTTGCCTACACTTCTGGTTCGTTGGATCTGAGGGTGGGTCTGAGATTAGTTTGTTCGATAAAAGATATTTTACAAAAAAAAACGGGAATTTTTCTCTGTTCGCTGAATGCAAGTGTTCTTTGAGTCCAAGTTCGTTGAGTCCGAGTTCTACTGTATCATGTTATATTCCCAGTGAAAGAAATGTTCGTCACATGAAAACAGCTGTACAGCTCAACAGGTTATTGAGGGAGAAATCTTCTGGTGCCAGATTGATCATCCTGAATTTACCCAGTGTACCAGAGACCACAACAGGTCAAGCCAACTGTATCCTTTAAAAAATTGGGTCGTAGGTCCTGGTGAAATCTCCTCTTCATCACATCCCAGGGGTACTCACTTATATGTTTGTGGCCTTTTCTGTTGAGTAGTATTTAGTGTTTACCTAAAAGATTCAATTACTGCTGCTTGCAGCCAACTTTTATCTCTACCTTCAGGTATGAAATGATAACCCATCTCTTACAAAGTGGAAATCATACTTTGTAAGTAAAACAATTTCAAATTGCTGTTGTTTATCAAATTTAGTGATTATGAAAAATGATTACTACAGAGTAATATTCAAAGCGCTGGGAATTTTTAGCCAAAATTAGTCACAGCGCCTTTCCTGTGGTTTCCTGTTGATATGGGAAGTTTCCATGCACAATTCTGGCCAATAGCAAAACTAAGCACACGCTCTAATCGCACACAATAAACCTACTGCCACTTCCATCGCTCTTACTGTGTAACTGGATCACACACGAGGGGGTCACTGTTTGTGATTTTGCGCCAAGATTTACGTCCAAAAGGTAATATTTTTTAATGATATCATACAATTAAGTCATTGATTGAGCATAACAGCATGGATTATTCATAAATATTTATAAATAATTGCTTTATTATACTAGTATTGTACGATGCCTACTCAGTTACACAAATAGAACCCTTGATGATGAGAGAAACGCTGTCTCTCTAACCATGCATTTGACACATACACAAAAGATGTTTTTTTTTGTGTCCTGGAAAAATATCCCAAAACCAGTTACACAGTCAGAGCACAACACCAACGATATGCTTATAGTAAGATCTGCACACACATTACTACTCCTATTGCAACAGTAACCATCATGATCCATTCCATTCCCTTGTAATTTCGAATAAGTAGTGTTTCATGTCAATTATACCACCTTCATGATAAGGTCAATTTCACTGTGCTGTCAATGAGTGTAGTCAACTGTGAATAGCTTATGATTTTTTAAACCAGCAATTGATGTTTAAGAATAGATATAGGTTTGTGGTTTTTTTGGTTCTTGTTGAATGAAAAGTTGAAAATTTGTATCCAAGGTCTACATTATTTGTGTGTATAGGGGCCTACATGATTATGTTCCTTGACTTCTAAATTTTTAGACATGTCTTTTCTAGAGGTTTTGACAGAAAATTTGGATAGTTTGCTTTTAGTCCGAGGTACTGGAAGTGAAGTTATCACTATCTTCAGCTGAGTCAAGGATCAGATCGGTGAATGAAGATTCTTGCTTACCAAAGAAGTGGTGCACATAAATCTCCATCAGCATTTTTATGGTTTTAGGTGGCCATGATTAGAATTTAAGTACTGTATATGACATAAGAAATCTGTTCAGGTCGTGCTTCCTCACATTTCAATTCTTATTCAGCTATTTATTTTCTTATCTTATTTTTTCTTCTCTGCCATTTACATCTCTTTTTCTTTTTTTTTAAAATAATGAATCAAAAAGTGGTTTTAGAAATATGAAGAAAACTAGCTGGTGGCTTTTTTCTGGTTTTTTTATAAACAAAAAACAATGATTAAAATATATATTTGTTCATTAATCATCAAGGTATGATTCAATTTGAATCATTTAGACTAATGACAAAATTATGGTAAGTGAATCACTTGCTTGATCTTAAAAGGTAAAGACTAAATTACAGTAAGTGTATCGCTTGTGTTATCTTAACACCTTAGAGACCGGGCCCCCAGCAGCAATCCCCGACCTCCACGACTGCGGCTGCCGCCTACCTTTTTAAGGAAATGACATGCCGTTTACTAAACTCTCAATAACTTTCCTCCAGTCATCAAAAAAATACCACACAGACACTTAGGAAACATTATTTTATAATTTATTATTGTTTTGATTTTCATTTGACACCCATGAACTTATTTATACATGATGTAATCCTGGAAATACACTCATGGGTTTTTTCTCTGTTCCTATTCTTTCTCTGATGCTACAAGTCTAGACTTCGAATTAGAAGTTGTCAAAGTCAAAAGGAATTTCAGCATCGAAGTTGTTATTTTTACTCGAATAATCAAAATCATGGTAATTACATTGTCATTGTGTTCCCCAATATTGTTCACATTTTCTGATTTCAAATAAGAGTCCTGCAGAACTTTTTAAGAAATGAAAATTTCTACATTTTCTGACTGCAATACAGTGTAGTCCGGATTTATCGACGTCGGGTATATCGACATTTCTGATACATAGAAACAATTTTAAAGTCCCATTTTTTTTACTTATATTTTATCAATAAATATTTTCTCTTATATCGACACGTTTTTCTAGC
>JARBEQ010266147.1:0-10166 GCA_030265355.1 Tritonia tetraquetra
CGTGAAACTCAGTGAAAACCTATATGCCACTTCCCTGATCCTATTCAGGTAGGTGGGATCAAGAACCTAGTCCTATCTGGAGACGGACGATAAACTCAGAGGTCCTGTGTGCACGTTGCGCACATTAAAGAACCCTTGGCAGTTAACAATCGATAAGAGTAGGCTGCAAGGCTGCTGTCCGGGCAAAATTAATTCCTACCACAAAAGGTCACAGTTGGTTGATCACCTGCTTAACATCTTGATCCAGAGAAATCCAGACTCAATGTGCTGGCCCTACACTGTTGTAATGGTAAAAGGGAAGTGGATAAGAAAGAAAGAAGTGATTGCAACAATTTGAATATGTAAAAAATCTCATAAAAAAAATTTTGGTTGAAAATGAACCCCTAAGCCGCCCGTCCCCCCCCTTGAGCGGAGTCAAACTGTAATTTTTACTACAAAATCATGAGGGTCGATGTTGAAAAACGTCAATGTATAAAGATATGGGATAAGTTACCACCTTTACAAGGAGCTGTAAACTTTTTGTTTTAAAAGATTTTCACTCAATTTTTAGTAATAAATCATAAATCAATGAAAACCAGGACCTACAACCTCAACACAGCACACAGGAAGAGGATATCGTCATAAACCACATATGCCCTACTAGCCGTGAAGCGGTTAATTTTTCATTTTTCTGCCCGGTCCATTTTTCAATGCAGAAAACAAAAGGTCCAGATGTCAGAAATCACCACTTTCTTGCAATGAAACTACGCTGTAGGTATTGAAATTGCCCGTCCTCAAATCTGAGACAAAGATTTATTTAATCCAAGAACAAAATAATAATCTTTTAGTACAATAAGAAATTCTTTTATTGGGTCATAATGATTTTCATATAGACAGTCGACTATGTTTTTGTATACACTTGTCAGTGTTATCATCTTACCCCAGCACACATCCATGGTAAAATGGAGGAAACAAAATGGTAAAAATCAACATCAATATGGCAGATCCCTTTCTCTCTGTAACCTCTGACCTCGTACACTTGGCAATGCTAACATTTTAATCACAGACATTCCAATCAATTCAGTCCAACCCAGTACATATTGCACTAGAAATCAAAATCATGAAGAGAAATGCTAGGTAGCTACCGACAAACATCTTGAATTCATCAACATCAAGAGAAGAAAATACTATGTACAAAGATTGTTATGATTCAAACAATTTCTCACTTACAACATCAGTCCCCAAAACATGCAAGTCAATTGATAATAAACATTCTTTTTTTTAAATAACAAGAGTTGTCACTTGGATGAAACGAAAAGAAAGAAAAAAGAGATCAGGATGACAACTTCCCAAGCTTCATGTTTGAAAAACCATCAAGTCCTGTAGGAAGAATCTTCATCTACCCCTTTTTTAATAATTAAAATGACAACTATTTAATGCGAATGGTGCTGAGAATAACATAACTTGGAAATATAAACACAAGAACATTCTTACACTAAAAAACTGATTGGGAATCACTCTGGTGTAAACAAAAGAAACACAAAAATTATATTTGGGAAGACTTAACAGAACAGGAGCAGTGTACACATATTTTTGATGAGCATTCACCATTAATGACAATTGGTTAAAACACAAACACTTCTTCTTGTCTAAGCATCCTTTCAACCCATTCTCTGCTCACACCAAAAAGTTAAACTTGATCATACTTCATTTTAAACATCATTTTGAAAAAATCTTTAAAGAAATATCAAAGGATCGCTTGAAAGTTTTAAAACATTTTCTCTACTTTCTCTTACTCTGAAAATAATCATAATCTTGCAGTCCAAAAACTTTACAGTGATAAAAATGAAAAATAAAAATGCTGCTGCGTTTCTAGTACCTACTACTAAATAACTTTGTATTTGTAGTCAAGACAAGCACTTGTACAACGCCAAGACTATGAGCACCAAAGATTGACTATTATCATGATTCCATGACCATTATTATTCTAGTAGGGAGCACAAAACAAAATTGCTCAACACTGAATCGACTTGCCATAATAATATGCTATGTGAATCAAAATTCAGAGCTGTATTATATTTGTGAGTTTGATCAAACCCTATTAATACCGCAGAACAGCCCCACTTTCAGTCATGAAAGGCACACAAGATACCCGTTATAAATGCAGTCACTCCAACCACCCAGCATGGTGGAACATAGGGTGGAAATGCTGTGGATCAAAGAATTTCAGACTAGCAGGTGATCAGCCCACTGTGTCCATAACTCTTTATACTGAGCAGTATTAATCATAAGCAAGGCCAATAAACAAATTAGCGGAGCCCTTGTGGTCATCCCTCAGCTATATAAGAAGAATTTACCACTTTGGGCGAGTGCTGCATTATAAAGCCTTTAAATTCAAATAAGAAAAAAAGGGGGATAACCTCACACCAGAATCGCTTTCAGTTCCTTTTATCCTTTTCCATTTCCCAGATCGTGGACCAGTCATCTTCCATTCCTTTACCAACCACTAGGACTAGACCATCTGCATCCCATACATTTCTTCAAATTCTCACCCGACTAACAACTTGAACACCAGATATTCTACTATAACAGAGTTGTGATATAATAATAATAATAATCTATTTTCTACAAATTTCTATAACCACTTAGAATCATTACAGCTATTGCCCCTTCTTCAACCAAAGACAGACCACTGACTAGGGACATTGTGGTCATCATCCAATGAGATTTGGCGTGACTTTCTTTTTATTGGCGTGACTTTTTATAAATTCAACAAACAGCGACCCGGTAATGCACAAAAAAAATGAAAACAAAATGGAAGCATGAAAACCGTGTGAAATAAGATAAGAATGTACAAAACACTGGACACCTGGAATTAGCCTCATTCCTATTCGGCAACTGAATGGCTTGAGCATCAGGGATTGAGTATCCAATCTTGAAACTCATGACGAGTCAATAATGAGATGTGTCAAAGTACTTTGAGATGCTCAATTCTCTCATCCATGAATATTCATGGGACGACAGAATAATAATAATAATAATAATAATAATAATAATAATAATAATAATAATAATAATGTCACTTTTGAGAGAAGGAAATGTATATTATTTGGTTTTCTGTGAGAAAAGCATGAGTAATAATCAACACTACAATGTGAGTGTCCGCCGGGAGTGACGTGCCCCTGGGATCACTTTGTCCTGAAAATGGTTTGGTACTTTTGGCAGCTGTGGCTGAGTACAACTTGTGCGTAAGTCAAAATAAACATTGGATGAGAAGTAACACCAAAGGGATGATATCGGCAATTCATACACACATACATACGTCTTGTGATCATTTGATAAACAATTACATTAAATCACTAATTGTTGGTTTGTGGGTTTTTTTCATTTGAATTGGAAATATATGATATATATATACACACTTGCGCACTTTTTAATCAAGGAAACTTTATGCCAAATTGACATTTCTATACATTTGTCTTAACGAGGATCAATTATCTACACATACTTAAGTGATCTAAGAATACAAGTACTTAATACATTTGTATTTGCATCAATAGGGAACAAAAATGAATGATGGATAAAAGTGGCCAAATGGAAAGAAAGTACTTTTTTTCTAACACTTTTGTCACATTTTGTCGGTGACTTAAACAATTTCCCAAACTCAGATCACGTATATCCACATTCAAAAGTTTTTCTGTTTTTATGATGTTTTCAATGGCTAATATAGTGAACATATGGGGAAAAAAATGCATACTAAAGAGATAAATAATTTATGAACATATACAAGAAACCTAGATATACAATTCTATACAAGTCAATATATTATGGAATAATACTATATTATATCATACACCATTCATATACTGTGTTACATATACATAGGTATCAAATGTATCATATTGTATGTACAATACAAGGGGAAAATCATTGTTGACATTGTATTAGTAAACAAATGAATAATGAAAATAATGATAACCTTAGTCATGTTCATTGTTTTCTCTCTGCCATTTCATCACGGAATACATTGTGTGACAGTTTATTTTGGGATCTCACATGAAAAGAAACCAAAACATCACTAAAGAACAACAAAATAACACGACAAATTGTTTGTTCTTGTCATGCCTCACTCATCGTGTTGAGAGAGAAAGAGGGAGTAAATAATATGTGATAAGCAGCTACACTTTAATGCAGTCTTTGTAGCTTTCGTGGGACAATAAATATTATTTCTCCACTGAGAAATGAGAGGGCGAGATGCAAAAACAGATATATCCAAAAAGTACTAATTGAGAAAATCCACATCTTCTCCTATTGAATCTCTATAAATTCCAATACAAATACGATATTTACACGTCAATTACAGTTAGCTGTATTGAGTTTTAATAAAAAATAATTTGGGAACAAGAACAATCATGACTGGACGTCTGAGACGGTGGTAATAACTCAAAATTCTCAAATTGGCATTTAACGGTTCTCGCATCTCACCCCCTCAAATATTGATGTCATAATCTCTAGGGTGCTGCCCCAATGGTAAGTAGATGCAAGTTTGTTGATGACTACAGGCCACAAAGGCCACATAAAATGATGAAGAACAGTCTGTATTGAATGAAAGATGATGAAATATTTCAATAACGACAGGTTTGACACTTGATTGATTGATGGGGGAGTATGAATGGGCATCATTGCGTAAAATCTCAAAATGGAGACAAAATGTGTGGGACATACCGTCTATTCATAACAAGAATAATACTACATCACACAAGTAAAGCCAGCTTTTGGGTGTGTGTGTGTTTGTTTTTTGCTGTTTTAGGGCTCTATCGACACAGGTAGGTCATTTAAAGGCCCGCCAAACAAATCAAAGGTAACTAACAAGATGTCACCAATAGACCCTAGGAAAGACGTGCATTCTATGGGTGGCACCCACCACTGGGAGAGTTGCACCCCCCGTTGGTGGAGGGTCCAGGCCCCTGTGGGGTAGAAAAGGGAAAGAGAGACGAGTGAGAACAGATAAGATGCCCCCATGGACCACTAGGAATGACGTTGTCCATGGGGGGGGGGGGGGGGTTTACCCCCTGTTGATGAACAGGGGACTATTTATTTTACCACCCCGGGTCCTCACGGGTGTATATGTGTGTGTATGTAGGTCTTTGTGTGGCATGACATCCGTTGTTCAGCGCTTGATAAACAACTAACCTAAGGAGGAACACACCCGTAAACGAGGTACAATATGCTGTTCCCCAGGCGTTTAGTCAATAAATCCTCAAATTTCTTCAAAGCTCAGTGCAAGGAAAGGTTTATGGGTCAACATTGGGTGGACAGTCACTGTCCACTGTCAAAGTACATGCCTTGTCTTCCAACTATGTAACTGCTAGAGTGGTTGAGCTCTCAGCTCCAACAAGCTACACCAATTATTTAACAACAACAACAACAACAACAACAACAACAACAACAACAACAACAACAACAACAACAACAACAACAACAACAACAACAGTGTACCCAGACAAAAATGTCAAAAAAAAGGCAAATTTTCACTCAGGAGCTCATTGTTGGGGGACCACAGTGACTCAGGGTTCAAAGGGCTAAAAAAAACAAGACCCATGTGGGTACCCCCTCAGCTAGTGATATAAAAACTGGGAGGTTCTACCACCCTGGGCAGGGTACCCATTTCTACACAAGGACTTAATGGGGCAAGCAATCTTACTGCTGGGCTCATCTTTGGCGATTTATCACTGAGGTTAATGATGGTCGCCAAAGGCTATGTATCAAAACATGGTCCCCACAAGGAATGCCAGACAAGTATATGTGTGTGTGGGTGTGTATGTAGTATCACCTCGAATATGATAATTAACAAATGAAGACAACCCTGTCGTCTAATGAAAATGGAAGAAAAAGACAGTGATGGTGGACCTTGGTGTTTGGCCAATCAAAGCAAGGCATTCCTTGTCATGAATTACCATGTTTGTTCTGTCTTTGTTAACAAAAACAACCCAGTTGTTGTCCGATCCAATCCGAGAATTACAAGAGTTTTCCCAACTAAATCTCAAAAATCTCTCCCATCCGGCCGATGATGGAGGTCATCTGTCCCATGTCATAATCAACAGCACCACAATTAATCATCATAAATTTGTCAGCAATCCACAGACTTTTGTCAGCAATCCACAGACTTGTTTATCTATCTCGGCCGTGTCGTTGACCCTGTTGCGTTCTTCCGCCTGGCCGCCAACATGTCATAGAACGGGTTGTCATTGATGCTTGCTCTGTAAAAGAGATTTACATTTCCTTCAAAAAAACACACAAAGACACACAGCCGTAACCATGACAACACAAAACATCCGTGTTACAAAAATCCTAAACTCTTCCATACACAACATCACGTCAGAGTTGAGGATCTTTATCAACACAAATAGTCAAATACAACTATTCAACATTAGAAAGTTCTAAAATTTGTTAGTTTTTTAGTTCAAAGAATGAGAGATATTACCATAAACACCTTAAATATCCTGCATTAATCAAAGTTACGCTCGAGGTGACTAGAGACATAATATATACATTTAGACATTTCCCTGAACAGAAAAACATTATTTGTCTTTTAAAACAGTCAATAAAAAAAAACATGTGACGATCCAAAACAGCCATCACCGAACACATTGTCAAGTTTGAGAGAATGTATTCATGGTTAATGGTTGAATTAATAATAATAATAATAATAATAATAATAATAATAATAATAATAATAATCTATTTATGGTCCACAAGTGGCAATTTTTTTTTTTGAACAGCTCACAATGAGTAACAGTGATAATACAACAAAACGAAAGTAGGGAAATAGCAATAGCGGTATCAGCATTTACTAGTCTTCTTTCTTTCTTATCCAGTTCCCCGTTACCATCACAGTGTTCGGCCCGCTCTATGAGGAGGATTAACTCTGGATTAAGATTTTAGGCCAAGCAGGTGATCAGCCCACTGTAGTATTCACTAGTAAAGCAAAGCATAGCATTTATATAGCGCATATCCACGGAGTTCATCATGCTCTATGCGCTTTACCACGTATAGTAATAATACAAGCATTTCAATCAGTATGTCCTGGTAGTGTGAAGCATTCTGGATAGGGCGCTGCTCTATCAAAGTTTACTTGCCCAACTCTCAGATGAGAATTGGCACCCATTTCTTTTGCTTGTTTGTACGTTTGATTGAGCCCCATTAATACCGCAGGGCAGTGTTGGGGCCAGCCCTATGTTCAGCCATGAAAGGCACACAAGATACCTGCCATAAATGCAGGAAACCCGACCACCAAAGACGACACAGAGCTGGAAACAATTTGGATCAGAGAGATTCAGACAAGCAGGTGATCAGCCGCTGTGTCCAACACTCTTTACTGGCCCCATGAGAAATAAACTGAGCGGTTTCAATCAAAGACAGGCCATTAAATATTATTACTGTAGCCCCTGTGGGTAGTCCCTCAGCTATTGATAAAAACTGGCAAGGTTCTATCACTCTGGGCAGGGTACCCATTTTTCTACACAAGGAAAAACGAAGTGTCTACATTGGGACTCGAACCTATGACCATTGCCACAGAAGTCTGCATTTCAATAATCCAATTAATATCATTATGTTTCTTTGATTCCATACCTGACACAGTTTATCCATTCCTCCTTCTCTTCCAGACAAGAGGCTGCCATTCTATACACACTGTGGCGTCCTGGAACAAGGCAAAGGTTTCAAAGGTACATCATTAATTTCTGTGATCATGTATTGTAATGCTACGTATGTAATATGTATGATGTAATGTGTAATATGTATTCATGACTGATTATATGTCCACCATTGTAAAATGACAAATTGCCCGAAAGGGACGAATAAAGATTATTTGAAAAAATAAAATAAAATTGGTCAGTCCTAATGTTACACGTCTCAAAGATGATATATAAGATAAACGATTCAGCATTTTTCACTATATAATGAGCGAGGACAATTTAAGAGTTGTTTACCCTGAATTGGTGAGTTTATCTCACTCAAAGGTGGTTCACTTCTAAACACAAAAGTTTCGGAATTTTCCGATTTCGATAATAGATGGCAAGAGCAAAGTATTTTGAATCAAACATCAGCAAACAAAGAGACATCACTCTCCAGCTGACCTTAGGTAAAACTGCTTGAGTCGTTTATATCTCATTATTGACACTATTTGACACATCTTGTCTGGGATTCTTCTGTGGTGCAGTGGTAGTGCACTCCGTCCATGGATCTGTAGGTCTGGGATTAGAATCCAGGTCAGATCAAAGGATTTAATGGGCTTTTTTCCCCGTCTGTGCAGATTCAAGCCCTATCGGAAATGGATTTATACTCGGTGGTTGGGGTGCCTGCATTCATATACAAGGAGAGCAGGCACTAGTAAGGGAGTGGCGGATTAGTTCAATTGGTAGAGCGTCAGGCTCTGTCTCTGGCTAATCGCTGGTGTGGGTTTGATTCTTACTAGTGACATACCTCTTTTCTTCTTCTATGGCTATATTTCTGTGACTTTCACAGTTTCCATCCTTGCTCGATACTATTTATCTTCATATAAGAGGGTATTTTGTGCTCCTTTCATGACTGAACATAGGGCTGGCCCTAATACTGGTTTGCGGTATTAATGGGGTTTGATCATACATCTACGCAAACAGTATATTCCCAATGTCATAACTGAGCTTTCAATCTTTAACAGTAAATGTCCATTTATTATTCATATGATTGTTGTTCTTTTAAACAGCTTGTTAACACGTAGTGTGGAAAATCCTGAAAGAAAAGAACTAAATGGATATGCGTAACACATACACCGTGTTGTAGAGTGATAAAAGTTGACTTACCTTCCACCACTTTCCCGTCAGAATCCACTTTGCAGGCCTTGATGATGTCGGAACTCCCGGCAGAGAAGAGTTCAAAGCAGTGAGGCCGTGATTTCTCGTTGGCCACTTCTCTAACCTGGATGTTCTCTAGGGGAATGATGCCTTTGGGCTCCTTGTCCTGTGGGAAATAACCATGCTTTGAATCAGTATCTATTTTATTATTATGTATATTGTATTTCTATGTTTTAACTATTGTTTTTCATTCCAGTATGTCCACGTTTGTAAAAAAAATTTCCGAAAGGATGAATAAAGTTTATTATTATTATTATCATTATTATTATTATTATAGAAAATCATATAAAACACAAGAAAACTCTCGGTCTTCAAACACTGATGCAAGTGTCCTTTTACAAATCCCTCGGAGGATTAGATTACAGTTTAATCTCATTGTTGGTGATGAAATCTCTCCCAATTTCTCCCAAACAATTGGTGGTATCATCAGCCTAATCTTCATTTATATCTTTACTGGCTAACTTCAAAAACTGTAAGCTAATGATGGCTGCCGAAAGTTCAAACTCAAGTCAAAGAACAGAGAGAAAAATATAAAGAACTTCCAGGGATACATTGTTTGCATGTTTATTGTTGTGTCCAGCTGAGGAAGGGTTTTACCCAGAACGTTCTGTATCCCTGTATTATTGTCTTTATTGGAACTTAAAAATATTTTTCTGCTTTTCGAAAACTATAACAAACTATTAGTAAAAAAAAAAAACTTTTGACAATGAATCATTATTTCCAAACAAAAATCATCTGACTTATAAAACTCACAGTGGTGTACTGGAAGTAGTACAGACAATTGTCATTCAGGATGAACCAACGACGCTTCCAGTTTTTCACTCGTCCTCCTGGAGATGATAAAATTAGATTGGATATCAAATTCATTCTTTCTATTCTGTGTCCTTAAGTAACACATGCAGATAAATACAATTCTAAACCAAACAGATGAAATAAAATTCTCAACGCTGAGAAAAGAGAGCATATCACAATGATAAAAAGCATTAATCAATTAATGTTCCTTATCTCGTCACTGCTTTTGGTAAGGCATTACATGAAACAGCTATCTAGAATAATGGTAATAGGCTCCTTATTAGACACACTGCCTTGTAACACATGCCTGCATATCTATAACCTCCTTATTAGACACACTGCCTTGTAACACATGCCTGCGTATCTATAACCTCCTTATTGGACACACTGCCTTGTAACACATGCCTGTGTATCTATAACCTCTTTATTAGACACACTGCCTTGTAACACATGCCTGTGTATCTATAACCTCCTTATTAGACATACTGCCTTGTAACACAT
>JARBEQ010266158.1:0-18986 GCA_030265355.1 Tritonia tetraquetra
TTCAATCATTAATTCAATGTACGGTGAAAATAGCCTGTCCAGCTATTATCACTGTACGGTGAAAATAGCATCGTCCTTAAAAAATACCTGGGGGAACCAGAGAGCGAGGTCACATTGGAATTGAAGCTAGAAGAGGTAAAAAACTCTAAAGTACTCTGAAAGTGACTTTATTTCTGATTCTGGGCAAAATCTAATTTTACTCGAGAAAAGACAGAGTAAAAAAAAAAGAAGGCAAACATAGAGTTAGACTAGAGTATCACCAGCCTCCTCAGTCAGTCCTCACCCGCACCCACCAGCAGAGCAGAGAATCTGAATCCAGTTCAGAAGTTTGAAAGGAGTTAAAGTGAACAAAAAAATAATTAGGGAATTTCAAAGTGGCTCCTTTAATCTCAACGACCGCAAGAAAAAACATTTCGTCCCCTAATTTTCTTTGTAATGATGCCATGATGATGATGGTCATCACTGTTGACATCATCCTTTTTCCGTCTTCACTCTCTAAGACTGCGGCATTATCGGTTCCTTGTAGTGGACGTGCATTACTTATAGAACTTAACAAGATTACCTGTTAATGCAAAACATTCTTCTTTCCAATATCTGCATTCATATATTCTAGTTCGAATAATCTTTTCAACAAGATATTGTGGATTTGTTCCTTTCACCGAGTGAGCGTCTTTGACAGTGCGGTTCGCCATTTTGCATTTTGATGGAAAAAACAAACGAACGAAATAGAAGAGTGAATAAAGGGAAAATAGTCGTGAGAGAAAATGTGATGTGTATTCATAAAAGACTATTCATCCAACTGAATCCATCATAGTGTGGAGCCAATATTTTCTATTGGTTGAGCAAATAGATTGAATTGTCTCTCTCTCTCTCTCTCTCTCTCTCTCTCTCTCTCTCTCTCTCTCTCTCTCTCTCTCCCCCCCCCCCCCCCTAGGAATTACCTAAAAGGGCATATCACCAATGATACTATATATAATCATTGATATCACTCCTAGGTCATTATCGTCCTTGAATAATAGGTAGGCGGGGTTATGGAATATCTCGCTACCAGGAACGTGCGTGTCGTCCGTCAATCACAATAGACAACGGGTTTCCTATCCGTATTACTCTGGGAGTTGGCGAGTAAAATATCAATTGAGGGTCAGTAAGAGAAACGTTGTCTTGCCTATCCCACCACATAGGAACTCACCTAACATGGACCTAATATTGTGTATTCTAATGGATTAAATGCCTCACCAGGTGAGAGTCGCCCAAATTCTAAATGTATGTGCCTAGGATAACTGTGTCTATTTTTTTAATGGTTAATTAAGTTCGGTGTCTAACAGTTTGGAATTACCTTGTGAATTAAATTATAATACACGTTAGTATAACGTTAAATGTAATTCTTAACTCACTAACAATTTAACCACTCACCCTGGTAATGTTAAGTGGTTTCTATGTTTAAGATACAAGTTAACATAAATATATGTATGTACTAACACTAACTTATATCAATGATACTATTATAATCATTACTTATATTACATTATGACTTTGTGTGCGTACTAAACTTTCATTATGCGTGTCGTAACCTTTTGTGTATATTATTAATCATATCCATATTTTGCCTTATACCATGCCAATACTCTATACTATCATCAGTCTGCTATACCGCTCACCCTTCTTTACTCGGTCTTACAAATCTATGGATTCTTAACCATTAGAACTCTGATCAAGAGAGTAACATAAAGCCATATTCTATTTCCAGGGCTACGTGTGTACCTTCTATCCGTTTGCAGTTCCGATGATAAATCCGGTTTGGGAGACGGAAAGCCTAAACTAGAGCTATGACAAGGAAAAGTAATGGAGCCTACATAGAACATGGAGGACTATCCTAGAGAACCGCGGAACGGACCATTAGGCAATCATTGGATGTATATAAATAAAAGGGAGAATAACAATGTTTTAAACCCAAAAATCAACAATCTTCTCTGTGTTAATCTGTGCTAATTTAACCAGCCAATACAGGCACATTCTATCACTTCTTCTTCTATTCGGACCTTACCTCATTCCCTAAAGACAAAACGGGTGACGGAACCGTGGAGCATATAATAATTATGTTACCCCACGGCTCGCGTTACACTAAGCTTGTAGAGGCAAAGAGGCTGTCACTGAATAAGGATAATTGGCGATTGTTTGTATATCACGCATAAACCTTACACCGAAAGGTACTAAAGGTTATTAATAAAGAAGAATATTCAACACAGGACTGTTACGATGTGATGCATAAGAAGACTGGATACAAATCTCATAGACGATGGAAGATTATGCCCCACTATTGGTTTCGGGTTGAGCCTGCTATTGATAAAATAATAATATATATATATGGACTTGAAACTTCTCATTGACAAGAAAACAGGAAAATGACCTGGAGGTAGCAGAGATGAAATGCTGAGATACTCTCTTGGGTGGACCAGGAATGACAGAATCATAAATTATAAGATACGGCAGGTCCTGTGCATAGTGAACATCTTAACAAGATAAGAGAGAGAGAGAGAGAGAGAGAGAGAGAGAGAGAGAGAGAGAGAGAGAGAGAGAGAGAGCTTTGGTCATGTGAAAAGAAAAGATGACGATTACATTGGGAAAAGAGTGATGGGAATGGGGGTCGCAGGAATGAAGAGGAGAGGTCGAAAATGGCGATGGAAAGATAACATCAGACATAGATCTGGAGTTTATTAATGCAGATGAGGAGGAAGCAATGAATCGACCAGTATGTAGCGATCCTGGACCGTGCAGGAAAAGTTGAAAGAAGAAGAAGAAAAATAATAATAATAATAATGATAATAATGATAATGATAATAATAATGATAATAATAAGAAGAAGAAGAATTAGGCATTTAGAGAAATAAAGGAGAGATGGGGAAAAAGCAAATAAACAACTTCGTCAGATCATTAATTCGATTTTTGGTTGACTCTTTTAAGTATGATATTCGTCATTTGCAGAAAATCGACCACTTAGGCTTTTACGGTTTTTGAAGATGAATATATCTGAAGTCCGGTGTACGGACTTATTGTGAAACGAGGGCGCTTCAACACTTTTCCTTTGCTTGCTGCGTCTCCGTTTATAGTTACCAAGATGGCGGAGGACGAGTCTAAACCGGAATGCTAGAAAAACACAAACCAAAAACAAGCAACAGTAGTGTTTACGCCTCAATTAGATAAGACAAATGGTCAACGTATGTATACTTTATATACTATGATATAAATGTGTGTAACATAATGAAGTTCCATGCGTTGAAGGTGCCTTAGATTTCTCAATGAAACAAAACAATAACAACAGACATTTTTTTGGTAGTGTAGTCTTGTCTGCCTGCCTACATATAGACGTCTAGAGAGTCTAGCTGCAGAAGCCTTCTTTGAAAAATAAAGGAAGTTTTTCAACAAAGACATCAAACAAATAAATGAAACACATTTTTTTGATAATTGTCGAAATCAGGGATGCCACTTTACAGTCTAAAGCCTGAATTCAGCTTTTCAGAACTGGCTTTAATTTTATCATTACATACATGATACAAGAGGGTCCCAAGTGGCTCAGAGGTATGGTTCTGGCCTTTGAAGCTAAAGGTACTGGGTTCAAATCCCAGTGGCGTCAGCTGTTGTTTTTCTTCATAAAACTTGGTATAATCCTATTTTGACACTCTCCTGATCCTATGAATGTAGGTGGGATCAAGAACCTAGTCCTATCGGAGACAGACAATAAATTTGGAGGTCCCGTGTGCAAATTGAAGAACCTGTAGCAGTTGGAAATTGAGAAGATTAGGCCGAAAAGCCGCTGTCCAGTCAAAATTAATTCCAACCACAAAAAAGTCACAGTGGGCAGATTACCTGCTTGGCCTTTATCTTGATCCAGAGTAAATCCACCTCTGTAACTGTAATGATAACAGGGAACTTGATAAAAAAGAAAGATTGCCATTACCAATATAGTGAATTAGAACATGTTATTAAATGCAAGGCTTCATTACAGCAATGTGCTCACCTGTGCTAAAGTTCAAGCTTTTTTGTTTGGATCAGTTAGCATTCCTGATAGATTTAAATTCCATAGAATAGACAGTATAATAGTCAATAGTCAATAACTAGACTTTTATGCAAGTCAGCATGTTTTCAAGTGATCTCTGTCTATATTAGATGAGAATTGAATTATGAAAAAATTGAAAAAGGGCTTGAAATTTTTTTTAGATTTCACGGTTCAGGGACAGATTATTTATACTAAATCACACATAATATTGTTTATATGAACCTGGAAATGATTCTACAAATATCAACTGCAGAATTACTGATAACACAAGATAATACATTTTTAGTTTTAGGTTGTCCAAATATTTGAGAATACTTCCACTGTAAAAAGATAGGTATAAGCCCCATGTGTGTTTTTATCATGCAATTTTTAAAAAGTTTATTGATGGCTTTTTTTCGTTCAAGATGGCTCATCTCAAGGGCAACCTGGGCTTGAAAAGCAGCTGTAAGTATTTTTTATTATGATATGGTTTATAATATTTTTGTGCATTAGTCATATTTTGAGTTTGAAATCAGACACAATTAAATGATAAACATTATGATATTTCATGTTAGGCCAAATGAACAAGTAAATACCCTATATTAATGAAAAATTATACCTGTACAATGAATTTATATTGACTCAAATGAATATTTTCTTATCAATTTTGTTGAATGAAAAGTTAAATACTTAATCATGGTGAACATCAAGTGTTGTATTGGTATTATTTTAATATTGTACCATATCAATATATATATATATATATTTTTAATTTTTTTAAAATTGTACCTTATTAATATCCTGTGTCTAAGGAATGGTCTATACATTGGAAATACCTATCCTGAAATTCCTATGATGCATTACTTAATCAAGTCTTTGTACCTCCCTTTACATAGTCAGCTGTAGATTTGTCACTCACTTGTACACCAATGGTTGTATGTTTCTCTCAATAAACAATCACTATGACAGCGGTCTTCCATTTCTTAATCGAAACATAACAACCAGTAGGAATACTTGATAATGGTATGGAATGTTGTCACGCTAAGTCAGACTGGTCTTGGGTATTCACAGGTATAAAATTCCCTTTATCTACCTCCCCCTTTAAGTATCAACAAGGAAATATGAATTAAAATCGAAAGAAAAAAATAATTAATAAGTATAGTATATATTTCTGGTGTGTCAAAATGTTTCATACACATAATGTCACTTCTCTATCTTTCATTATTTCAGCTCTTGCTCCAACATCAGCTAAGCTCTCCACTCAGTACTTGGTGTTGGATCACATGACAAATCATTACAACAAAATTTCAAATGCCAAATGTGAGTTTAAAAATGAAAAAGATATTTTTGTTTTCATTTAGCTGTTTGTTAGTTTAATACATTCTGATTATACATTACACAACTCTGGCACAGGTTCAGCCAACACACATATAACAAAACTAGCATTATAGCGAAAGGAATTTTTGGTCTGGATTTTTTGTTATGTAAATTGTACTGCCTGTAACAAAATTGTTGGTTTTGATATGGCGAAAAACATGCCAATAGCAAAAGATTTTTGGGTCCCTTACATGATTTTATATCGCCCAGAGGGAAAAATTCTCTCAGTTCTTATATAGCTGAGGGGTGACCACAGGGGCTACATTGATTTATCTATTGGCCTTGATTGTGATTAATACTGCTCAGTGTATTGTTCACGGTGTCAATAAAGAGTTGTGGACAGTGGGCTGATCACCTGCTTGTCTGAAATTCTTTGATCCACATTAATTTCCAACTCTGTTCACCATGCTTGGTGGTCAGGGTGCCTCATCTTGTCTGTCTTTTATGGCTGTAAATGGGGTTGGCCCAGACACTGCTCTGTGGTTTTAATGGGGTTTGATCAAACAAACAATCATGATTTTATTTCGTTATGAAACTGAATTTTCGGTCCTAGATGAGCTCAGTATCGTATGGTTTCCAACTGGCTTTTTGTCTATATTGAATCTATAAACATGATTGGCTTCCATCACTATCACTTCCCTTACTTGCATAACCAGTAATTGGTGAAGGAGAACGCCAACACCTCTGGATTTGAAACCCTTGATTTGTTGCCCCTGGCAAAGAAGAGGTGAATTTACACAACATAACAGCACTATAAGCTGTCCTTGTATTGTTTGCTTAGAATGCTTGTGTGTGCACTTATGTGTGTGTATAAAGAATGAACAAATCAGACACAGGCTCAGGTGTTGCCTGTTGCCTCCCCCTCCCTAGTCTCTCTCTCTGTCAGTCTCTCTCTCTCACTGTCTGTCTGTCTCTCTCTGTATTACAGTCGGATCCTGTATAAAAAGAAAAGATTGATGCTAGAACATTTGTAACAAAAATCTTTCTACAATAAGATGTTAGATTCAGCATATTTCACTATATATTGAGTGAGGACATTTTTAGAGTAGGTTCCCTTGCGCCTTGTGTGCTAGATGTGCCATAGCATGCGCCGGATAGAAAGCATTTTATGTTTTTGGTGCGTTATTTTTTAAAGTTCACATAATTTTGATAAACGGATGCATTACGACCATACTATTTTGTATCGAGTATTGAACACACCAAAAAATAATAGAGCACCCAAAAAATAAGAGATTTATGGGAACATTCGATAATAAAGGAGCATCACTCTCATTCGTCATCGGTAAAAGTCATTGAGTCGAACATCGTATTGTAGATGATCGTTGTTTGTAAGAGACCTGATTATTTTGGAAAGTAGGCATGCAATTGCCATAATTAATAATAGAATAAACTAAAAAACATTGTATGCAGCCAATGGTGGTTCCAAGCCGTATTGAAATGCAGAGGGAAAATATAGTCGATCAATAATGTGTTCTAAATAGAAAAATTGGTTATTGTGAAAAAACGGTTATAGTGAATTTTTTGCTTGTTCCCACAAGATTCACTATAACCAGAGCTCACTGTACTAGCATGCTTATGTGTGTGCTTGTGTGTCCAGCCAAGGCCACGTCCAGCTCTCTGGCATCCCCGTGATTTGTCTTATCTAGTCTTGTATTTGTCTTCCTATTATTCTCGCATTATCATTGACTGGATGATATAGTGATATTGTGAAATAAATTGTGTTGTGCCTGAATTTTGTTATATCTGTGCTATAGTGTCTGTTGAATTTTTTACAAAAGACCTACATGATCAATTGATAATGATGGCAATAATGTAGGCATCAAAAAATGAAATAAGATTTTTGTAAGATGCTGAATTAGTGGATTCATAGACTAGATTTAGTCTTTTGATTTCAGCTTTTCTTGATTTGACACTTGATGGTTCTAAAGTAAAAATTACATCATTTGAAATGTTTCTTGTGCATTGCATTTTTGACAGAAAGCAGAAAAATGAATAACATTTTTGTTAAAAGCAAAAATCTCAAAACTCATAAAAATGACTCTGCATGCAGTGATTTTTTGTCGCCGTCTCAAAAGCAAATTCTATACGACTTATATTCCACTTTATCAGAAAGTCGCATATTGTTGCCCATAAATATTTCTGTCCTAAATGAATTTTGATAATCATCTTTTTGGACTTTTAACAATATCTACTAATACTTTGTTATTTATGTGATATTTTTAGAATTGTTAAATTATTCTAAATTTGTGAAAATATGATCTTCAAGAATAAAAATGTGTGTAATATGAACATTTTTCTTAATGAGTGATATACATATATATTTTTTTCAGCTGCTATTGATAATAAACCACCTAAGAGCATAGCAACAAGCCAAAAAAGTAAGTCTTTTCCAACTTTTTAAAGTTGGTTTTCACGTGTTAATTTTTACTCAGTATAATCTGGGTAATTTCCCATATATTTAATTAAAGTTGTGCTATAAAAATTTATACATTTTAGAAATGTTATGTCAAACAATCACACCTGATGCTCAAAATACTTCTTCAGTTGTTAAGAATAAATTAGTATGGTCAGGGATATGTTATTGTCAGTATGAATTTATTGAAAAAGATCTCTGAATATTGCAAACAATTTCAAATCTTTCAAACATTATACACGATTTTGAACAATATGTGTTGGTGTGATGTGAATGAAAGACAACTTTGATACTTCCTTTCAGTGCGAGACAGAAAGACAAGAGAGCGCGCTACATCTCCACACCGTAACCGTCCAGTCTCCAGCATGTCCCAAACTAGAGGCCATATGGCAGAGGAAGATATCCAGGAATACCAAGACTTGCTCGACGTGTGTAACTATTTCTCTTATCCTTCAATTATGTATATGGTATATTCATTTGATAGAAATTAAAGAAAAGTTAATCATTTGACAATTTTGAACAAACAACTTGTGTAATGATGAATGCATATTATGTAGAGGGTCAATCCCAATGACCTTTCCCCAACTCAACATGCTATATTTATGCATTTTGATATTCTTTTTTCACTTGGAGTTCAATACCGATGCTTTCTAAGGTGATCAATACTTAGGGGACCAGTTTATTGGAATTGCCCCGATACAAATTTTTTATGTTGTGAAGTGCAGTCCACTTAAGATAACCTTCTCTTAAACTAAACCACACTGGAGATACATATCATTGGTTTGTTACGTGACCAGTGGGAGAATCACGTTTTCTAATTAGCTAGCATAACGCTAGCTACACTATCACTTTTCACTATATAACATGAATAAAATGATTTCTGGTAGATCTGAATACTTATTCTCCTGATATCTAGATAAGGTAAACATTGCTTAACTCTTTCTGGTTCTTGGGGTTGGAGTTTGTCAATATCTTTGTATCTTAAAATCACATTTTCCCACATTTTATGATGGAATATTAAAGTGCGAAAATTTTTATCATGAGAACCACATTCTTGACCCTGTGACCCATCAAACAAATTTGTTTGATTTTGACTCAGGTGAACTCAAGAGAGTTTAAGATTAACCTTTGTCTGGTCCCTAAGAATTTATTTTAAGCAAAATGCAGTGTACTTATCATTGTTATTGTATAGACTTCATTATTCATCTTGATTTGCTTTCTGCATTTTTAGAAAATTTTAATTGCTGTTAAAATTTGAACTTATTTTAGTTCAGTATTGTTGATGATTTGTGTTTGATTTCAATATGAGGTTGCTTTGGTGCTCCTCTTTTATGGAACTGCCTGTAATTTGTCTTAGTGACAGTTTCAGAACAAAAATCGGATTGATCTCTGTATAGTGTTTTTTAAGTAATTCTTTTTTTAAATGTTCAGATTATTTAATATGTTTTATTGGTAGATATATGAATTTTATCAATTACTGTGTCTGTTTCACAGGAAGAACCTGAAGATGAAGAAGGTCGTCTTGTTCATTCTATTATGAAATCTACCCTTGGGAAAAAATCGATGGGTAGCAATGATGCTACATTCAACTCTAAAACTCAAACCTACTCACATTCTTCAGGAACTGTTCCAAGACAGGAAAATGGAGACATGTCACATCTAGCTAATGGAGAACACCAAAGAATGACCTGGCAGCGTCCAATGTCTGCTAGATCATCACGCTCTGTCACATCTAGCATAAATGGAACAACCCGAGTACCTCTAACCTCCCATGACCAAAAACAGGTAACATACAATGGAGATGTCCTTGATAAAAGATCACACTGCTTTACAGAGCCTGATCGTCCATTCACACCGAGAACTTTGAAAAGTAATCACCAGTCTCGTCTAAAGAGTTCCAAGTGTTATAATCCACCAAAGCATCAATATGGTAAACAAAATGTGGTAGAATCCTCCTCTGTCCCAGAGCAAGGAAAAGAACGTGAATCCCGTCCCCGTCCTCAGCCACGACCCCAACCTAGACAACGAAACAGGTCTGGCCATTCAGATCAGTTTGGTGAAACCATGCCAACCAATCAGCTGTCAGAATCCATGCTGATGGACATTACACTTCAAAGCCGTGATGGTCGCCATGCCCAGGAACCTAAACGGGATATTCCACCTTTGGCTATATCAATGGATACTGACCACTTCAAATGGTTACAAGAGCAGGCATCTAAGGCTAAAGTGAGGGCAAAACATAGCTCTAAACTGAAGACCAGTCTTCGTCCTGACTCTGACATGGATGGACAAGAGATTATTGCTGAGGACAAGTTGAGCCATTCAATTCGCCTTGAAACCTTGAAAAAGTAACTCATGTTTTCTAAAGTTTATTATCATATTATTTTTGTCACTCCTCCTTTTTCCTTTTTTAAAAACATTAACATAACCTTTATGTTCTTGTAGTAATATATTATATATATAATGTCTGTCATGAGGTGTTTAAAGAGGAGAGCGAGTCAAAAAGTTGTTACTTTTGAAAGAAAATATTGCACTTACTTGAATTTATTTCGTGATTAGACAAGACAAAGAGTGAATCTTTTTAAAAGATAGACAATGATATATTATGTATGACAGTAATTATTTTTGCCATATACATATGTATATATTAATATTATCAAATGAGATCTATATAAATCCATTTGAGTTTTCCCTTTTTGTTGGGTGATGGAATTTCTTTTGCTTTTTCACATCTTGGCTGTGCTTTTATTTGATTTGTAATTTGTGAAATATAAGATTTTTTCTTTCTTTTTGTTTTTTGGACTTCTGTTAATCTGATTATTTCACTTTATGTAATTGAAATCAGATAAGATTTGATTTCAAGGAAATGTACTAGTATGACTGTTTCATAAATGAATTGTATTTATTGCTGTTCAAAATGGTTCCTATTTATTTTATGTATACATATTAACACATTATATTTTTTATTTTTTCATTTAATCTATTCATAACTTTTAAATTTTTTCCCCCCAAAGCTTTACTTCTTTTTTAAAAAACACTTACAACTAGTGCTTGGATCAATGTTCATCCTTTTTTAAAATGCCTTATGAATTGATCATGTTGCTTCATCAATACAATGTTTGGGCTAGCCCTATATGTAGCATCAAATGGCATGCAGAATAATGCAGGTTTTCAAACCATTCAGGGCTGGAAATATGATAGTGATAAATTCAAGGATTGTAGATCACCAGGTGACCCATAGTATTTTATTGTCATTGCAAGATTAAAATAGACATTACCAATTTTGAAAATGTCAATTAAAAAAACTACTGTTGCCCTTGTGGCCTCCTCGTATATCGGCTAGAGTAGAATATGAAAGAATTTCGTCCTCTCTCAATGATCAGTGGCTTTTCTCATATAGGTCAGTCTCCTTACTTTGATTACAAAAACCTTCATAGGATTCTTATGCTTGCTCTCAAATCATTCGGAAATTCTCTGTCATGGACAATGTTTCAAGATGGTAATTCAGAACAGATTGTGTCATCAGTATAGATTTCTGTCTTACTCTTGTTGATGCTATCTTTCCTTAGAACAACCATGTATTGTTTTTTCTAATAGCTTTTCTTCCACCCTGTTTGAATTTTACATTTCTTATGGGTTCAGTAGCTGATTTTCTTGGATACTAAAATCAAAATATCTAACCTTTTGATCTGTAGTAAATGCAGTTATATTTACATTTGTAGAGAAAATAATTTTTCCTCTATTTATAGTGTTATTTGTGTGTGCGTCTAAGTTAAAATTCTATTTCCCTTAAAGCTGTTTAATAAATATCTTTTTCAGGCAAAGTAATGGCATTTTGAAAAATCCTAAAACTATATTTTAAACAATTCATTGCAAAAATTTTGCTTACGTAGCCTGGTGCTAATTTACATGTAAAAATTACAGCCTCTGTGATTTGTTTCCCTTGTTTGTGGCTGTGCTTCATATTTTCTAATACCTAATTTTATGACATCACTTTACAATGGAGATTAAGGCTTTTCATTTATGTTTATTGAAAATGACTTTTGTTTATTATATTTAGACATATTTTTTGTTTCTTTACATTGTTTTGTTGTCTTCTTCGTTGCTATCACTAACATTTCATCATTGATATGAGTAAATGGTTAAGTAATACAAGAGCATCTTGTATTAATGAGGTTTTTTTCCATTACTCTCTTTTAAATTTGTTACATTTTTTGTTTTGCTAACAAAGGTAGAATGAGAGAGAATGGTTTTCCCTAGTCATCTTGATCGTGAATATATGCTTTCTCTACTAATTCTGTTATCATTTACTATGCTAACGAAGTTCAAAGGTCAAGATGGACTGACCAACATTTCTCATTTCCAATAGCCCACTGGTGGAGAAATTCATGCAACACCTAATTTGTCTGAGATGTTTCTTTAATCATTATTTTTTTTTGTGTCCCTCAGCATTCACATTATTTAATGATAGTAATCAGTTTTACACTCCCTGTGACATTTTGTTGATCATTTCAAAGGCAGGGCCTTTTGTTTATAGTTCATCTCTGATAGGACTTGAACCCACCCAGAAAAAAAGAGCTTTAAATGTTTTTCCCAGGCTGAGATTCGAACCATGGAAATAATTAGATATAGCATGCCAATCAGAGCAAACATATTGATTCTTACAAGAAGGTGAACAAAGTTTGTAGGTAATGAAGATGTAAGAGAAAAATGGATTGTATATATGTGTTTTGATTGTTGTTTTTTGGCATGTGCTGTGAAGAGCATGGAGTACATTGTGAATGGTGTTGGATGTGCTGTGAGGGTTGTGCGAGTGTCTTGTGATTCACTTGACATTATTTACAGTTACTGTACAATTCTTTCCCAGTGTCATCTCTCCCTCTGTCCCCCTCTTTCTGTCCCTCTCTCTCTCCCCCCCCCCCCCCCCACTCTCTCTTCCTTTCTCTTTCTCTTCTTCTCTCTCTCTCTCCCCCCCTCCCCACCCCTCTCTCTCTCTTCCTAGCTCCAGCAGCAATTGATTTGTTGTCTGACCCTCATTTTGATTGATATTTTTTTTTTTTTTTGTTCTGAATATTTGTTTTGTTCATTTGAGTTTACCATCATCATAAACTTTCTTTATAGCACACTAACTTCAAAGACATGTTGATGAACATTTATTTTGTTTTGTTTGTCATAATGTCATCTGCATTTTAATGCAAGGGCTTATACTAATCATGTTTTTATGGAATCTCATTTATTGTCATTAGTATCATGAATACATTGATCTTTTCAACTGTCGGTGTTTCCCTCTTCTTTTTAATGTGTTGTTTTGCTGTTTCTAATAATGATAGCTAGTTAAATCCAAAATATATTTGTTTGTATTTTCCTTCTACCATTTCCCACTATCGTATACTCTTGTAGTTCTCTTGATTGTTAATAGCCTGTAGGAAGTAAATAGAATTTACATCCGCCCGAGTTGAGCATTTTCCATGGTAATAGTAGATCAACACCTTTTTTTTGCTAGTCTTCCTATTTCTCTGCAGTATATGGCCATAATTGCTTTAATTAACAAATTACAGACATATTATTATTCCTTTTTTTTTTTCATATGGCCATCCTTATGGGCTGGTAGGTGTCAATGGTAGAATGTGAATATTCAAAGACATGCTTATTGAGGTGAAACATATTTTGCTCAGATAACAAAAGGTACACTGAATATGAGGGTATAATAAAGCTAGGTATCCACACTCTAATGATCATTTTGATTTTTGTCATTTATGACCTTTTTGCAGATTTTCTCATTGCTTGGTTCACTTATAAAACTAATTTTGGTATAAATGAGTAATTTTCTCTACAATCTCATCAAGTCTTCGCTCAAGATTAACTTCAAGATCTAGGAGGACAATGAATCCATGGACCTATCAGATGCTTCAGGAGGAGTAATGATGGATTCAATGTTTTGTTTCATTGTTTGAACATTTTCACAATTTTTGGGTTCTTGTTTTTAATTTTCAAATATTGTGTTCCAAATCAGTATCTAAATACTAAAACTAAAAACTCTTTCTTTCTGTTGCAATGATACTAACTAATTTAAGTTTATTCTCCTGCACAATAATTTTTAAAACTATACTTCCTTGAACTTGGTTATGCTGTGACTGAAGCACAGGATACAAGTCAATGCCAAGTGTTTACATAGTAAATCCTATCAACAATACTGTTAATATATCACTATTCACCTTATGTGACACAAAAACTGCTCAGTTTTCTTACCACCAAGGCCATAGGAAATATTAATATGGCCAAATCTTGGGCAACACCTAATAATGTGACGTTTATTGTGCCATTCAAGGTTCTGGGCACAGTGGGCTGGGTGGCTGGCTGCAACACTCCTTGGGGTATAATGCAGTTTGGATAACAAAACAAAATAAAACATTAAACAAAGACACATTTCTAGAGCTAGTTTGTTGGTTGAGAGTGGCAGCAAAGTGTGGTGTTCACGATGGGTTCAAATTTTGTCTTGTGTGTGTTGAAGCTGAACTAAGATGACGAACATCTTTTAGACACATACGCCAAATATAAATTTTGAAAATTATTTTTATGAAAAATTCCACACACTAAGTTCGAAAGGCAGAAAGTAGAACTTCAGGTAAGGTTAGTACAAATTGTTCTTGTAAATTGATAACCTTTACCTTTGAAATCATTTTGCCAGGATTGAAATATCTGTGAAATTAAATAATAAGTTGTTTACTTCATGCTTCTCCTTTGCTATCCTGATTTTTATGGCAAGCCTGAAATTTGGCTCCCTTGCTCCCATTGTTAGTTTCAAAATTTTGGTTACATAATATTTCTTTTCTTGTTTTTTGTTGGTTATTCTATCATGATGATTGAAATCAAAACAATTCCAACAAAATGTGTACATGCTCAAGAACATATATTTATTGTAGCCTTTTAACTTTGAATCTACCTGGGATCTATAAACATGAAATACTTTTAACACCAGAATAACATAACCAGACAATTATGTAAGTCTTTTGTTTTAGAAGAATTATAAAGATTATAATCTTCAATATGTTTTATTATTTGATCAGAAAAAGTAGCATACAGTTTTCTATTTACTCTAGCTATTGACACATGTTCATAATCTCAGTGGTCTTGAAAATCCAGCTGCTAATTTTCAGTATTAGTCCTTTTTTAGAACTGTAGTTAATCTCCATTTGTTCAACTTATAGACTATTGATAATTTCTTTGCTTTGATGTGTATGGGCACACATTTCAGTGGTAAAATTTGTGTAGCCATAGGTATTCTTCACAACGTTAATTTTTTCCACCAGGGAAGAAGAACAAAAGTACTTGGCTTTTGCAAAGGAGGTAACTGATGATGTGCTAACTCGAGGAATATCTACAGACAAGTAAGATGATAAGATACTTATTTGTTATGACTCAATTGTGATTGAGGACAACTTGCAAGCCATAGTAAAACATGCTGTTATTGTGATTGAGGACAACTTGCAAGCCATAGTAAAACATGCTGTTATTGTGATTTCAAAGTCTTTGAAGTCGTGGTTTAGTATCGTTAAACAAAATTAATGATAGGCAGATAGCTCACACACTAGGTAGGATGTTGTTTTCCTGTTTATTTACTGTCTGTCTACTTATATACCTGCGACTAGAGTTGAGAATCTTTCAAGAGGTAAAAATGAAAAATTCTCGAAATAATGTCTTCTCATTCACCCATTTGAACAGACTGTTTAGAGCAGATTTCATTAATTTGCAAGTCTTCTACTTGTATTTCATCAATCACTAATCATTATTCGACCAAAGTGGCAAATTCTCCGAGTTCTTGCATAGTTGAGGAGGTGACCACAAGGGCTACATTAATTTGTTTATTGACCTTGATTATGATTGATACTGCCCAGTGTATTGCTCATGCTGTCAATAAAGAGTTTAGGATGCAGTGGGCTGATCACCTGCTTGTCTGAAATTCTTTGATCCAGCTATCTTGTGTACCTTTTATGGCTGAACATGGGGTTGGCCCCAAACAATGCTCTGGGGTATTAATGGGGTTCGATCAAACAAACAACAACTGAGCGTTGGTACCCATTTTTATAGCTGGGTCGATTGGGGCTGGATTTCTGTGGATCAAGATATTAGCCAAGCAGGTGATCAACCCACTGTGACCTTTGTGGTAGGAATTAATTTTGCCTGGCTAGTGCCCTTGTGGCCTATTATCAATTTTCAACTGCCAAGGGTTTTTTAACGTGCACAGCATGCACTCGGGACCTCCAAGTGTATCGTCTGTCTCCAATAGGACTAGGTTCTTTGATCCCACCTACCTGAATAGGATCAGGGGAGTGGCATATAGGTTTTCACCGAGTTTCAAGGAGTGGAACCCGGTACCTTTTACTTCAGAGCCTAGAACCGCACCTCTGCGCCACGGGAACCCCCCATAAAGCTTTTCATCTGAATATAGCTGTAGGACTGATTATGACTTTGTGGCAGTGTCTTGCATATAGGTTTATTTCCCTATCTTTCACCATAATGCAAGGAAAATAAGATATTATCTATTTGTGATTTGAGTACTGGGTACAATTCTAGTCGGTTGATTTCTCTGATGAACTTCATAGCTCACACAATGCCTTAAAAAAAATTGCAGGAGTAGTGGACAATAAAAATGTTATATCCGGACCTGAGACTGTATCATCAAGCTGAGCAGATTTTTGATAAATGAAATGAGAATAATAGAAACCAACTCCTTTACTTTGGCATCTCCAGTTGTTATATTCTTCACTGATAACATTTCGTCCCTCTGACTGCAGCATTTTAAAGATATTGATTTATTTATTTCAGGGTGCTGAATAAAGTATTTGAAAATCATATTCAAAGACGCAAGGAAGACTTGGATGAGGTAAAACAAAAAATTTGCATTTTCCAATTAATAGTATTTTATTATTTTTTATTTCAATTATATTTTTTCTATGTTGTATGTAAATCATATCTGTGTCCACTTTCAAGAGTCTAGTTTTACATTTTCTTGAATGATAAAGCTCTTCCTTTTTTTTCTTTTTGTCAATAGAATGTAGTTCAAACAATGAAACTTTCATTATTCTTTTCAGGATCGCATGAGAGTGGTAATTAAAGATTTAAGGAAGGATCTTGGTCTCCGAGATGATTCTGCTGAGAGGAAGGAAAGGCATAATGTTAATTTCAATAAAGTAGAAATCGAGAAATCTAGCTCGACTTTCTCACAAGATCAAGATGCAGCATCAGTTCATTCCGAAATCAAAGAAACCTTATCCAGCAAACCAGAGATGACCAATGGAACAACTTCAAATGGGAACATGACGATGACGATGGAGTCAACGTCCACCATGAAATTTGGCCAAACTGGTGACATGTTTAGCACAATCCACTCAGAGCAGCAAGACAGAAATCTGAGCGATGGAGAGATGGCAATGTCTGGTAAGGAGATGGATACAGAAAATGAAAACGAACTTACAGCAACACAAGTTCTTAAGGAGTATCAGATGAATCTGACAGCAAAAGAGGCCCATGGAGATGGCAATGGAGAAGTCAGCAGTTCAGATGTGGGGAATTTTGGAGAGGATAGTATGAGACCAAGTGCACCAGACAGATCTGAATCCAGTGAGCGTCCTGCCACTGGTGAAAGAAGAACAGATCAGGAGTTTTCAACTGAAAAAACAACAACAGATTCCTCAAACCCCACTAATGGCATCAGTACTACAGATAGTTTCCATGGCAACCAGTTAAGTAGCCAGGAGTCGTCTACCTTGAATGGATCAGGGTCAAGGTCAAGGCTAAGAAATAAAAGAAGGGAAAGAAAACTTCAATCTAATATTGCATCTGATAGTGGCTCTGTTAGAGAAGAGGCCTCCAGTAATTCTGCCCTGAAATCATCTTCTGCTGAAACCGGATCAGAAAAAGAGATGTCGGAAAATGGTGAGATTTATAATAAACCTGCTGCAAAGCCCAGGGCTAAATACGGAAATCAACCCAAGAATGTAGAAGCAAGTGAAACAGATGACAAAGAATCACTGGAGAGAGAATCCATTGGCTTGAATGGAGGTAAAGAAAGTAGTACGGGTAGAAGTGTAGGCAGTGTTGGTGGAGATGAAGATTATGCCGGAGACTATGAAGATGATTATGAAGAAGGTAGCCAAGAAGGAGAGACACATCGTACTTCAGATGATGATTTTTGATAAGCTTACTTTCAGGGTACTGAAATTGACAATTTCGCACTTCTCTGATTGATTGTTTTTAATTATCAAATGCAATGTTGTTACTATTTGAATTACTCATTGAATATTATGAACAAATTTATTTTGTTTTGCTCTTGTTTAAACTAGGAATACTTTCTGCCAGAAAGCTTACCGTGGGTGAAAGTTCCAGTGGGTGCCGGGTTCTTTTTTCTGAAAAAAATTAGTCCCATTAGCTGCTGATAGACATCTAGCGGGAACCCTTGGGGCTTGCAGGTTTTTTGGTTGGCTATCCGTACCTTGCGCTACCCATACCTTGCAGGGTTTTTTTCACTGCTGAGCTTCACTCTTGAAGCATACAGACCTGGTCTATCGCACTTCTATGAAAATTAAAGTGGATTTTTGTAGAGGCAAATTATAAATCGATTTAATAAGAATAAACCAACTAGAAATTTATAGGAAATATTGGCCAGGGTAACATATGATTTATATAATGTTCATGTCGTCAAATGACATTTATGTGTATTATGGTGTTTTTTTTACACAACATTTTTAGTGATTTTTTCAGCTCATTCACTTCCGTTGAAAAAGTGTGAAAATTAGAGTGACTTCCCTTTGCTTAGGGAAATATTGCAGTTGGGCCCGAAAATGCTTAGGAGGGAAAGGGTTAAAGATACACATATCATTATTGCAATTTTTTATATGTATGGAAAGGACATGTGTCTCTATTTTACTATAATGAATTGATTATTGTGAACATTACCAGACAACATTCAAGAGATATATTATTATAATATACAAGCATCTTTGTATGAACTGTAAGAATTGTGATTTTTTACGTCTTTCAATCTTGTTTCTTTTTATTTTGTTGGAATTATATTTGGCTGAGAAAAGGTTGGCGGGACCCCTTCTGTGGGCCGGGGGGTGCTAAACCGGTCCACACTCTTTCCTTTGTCTTCTCTCCCCCTCA
>JARBEQ010266159.1:0-10164 GCA_030265355.1 Tritonia tetraquetra
TATATATATATATATATATATATATATATATAGAGAGAGAGAGAGAGAGAGAGAGAGAGAGAGAGAGAGAGAGACAGGAGGGGATATGTCTTGTGACGTCAGTATCGATTAAGATATTCAATACAGTCTGGTGAAATCCCTAATCCTGTGATCGAGATTATTGACCAGTGGCCACCGAGACGACAGCCCTGTGCATTGTTCGGGGACGGTCTTCCAACCTTGAAGTAGAATTTAAATCGTGCGGGGATTAGATTATAGATTAAAAATGGCAAAACAAGATGAAGCAAAATTCCTCGTTCGTGTACTAATCGTCAACAATAAATTGCAATTTTGTCCGCTTGACAGACACTCCCCAACAGTCACCAAGGTAGAAATAAAACCAGACTAATCCCTATATGCCCACTTTGTCATTTCCAGACTTAGAGTATTGTAAAGTACATCTTTTGCTGTTTGATTAGCGGGTCCGTGAGAATTTTAAAAAAGACGTATCCAAAACATTACCAACTGTATTCTGACAGAAATCAACTACCATCTGCAAATTATTCACCAATGTATCAGATAGATGGGGAAGAACTCAAGCAATCACTGTCTCAAAAAATTAATGTATGTGTCCACTGAACGCAATGTCACTAGCCGCTTGGAACTTCCGTTGTTACAGAATATACAGAGCCCCGCCCCGCCCCGCCCCGATTCTTCACCTCAGCTAGGACGACTAATAGCTTATTCAGTACATCTACAGTTTAGGGCAAGCATTATCTATGTGACCGCGAAGCAGATACTTAAAAAAAAAAAAAAGTCTGAACACGTCCTGTGTTAATGTTGAACAAGAACAATTGAGTAATTAATTTATCTATAATATGATATTTTTTTGAGTCCGTGAAATTGGGAGCAAAATCTTATTCTTAATTTCAAAACGTGTAAGAACACCAATAATAATAACAAAAAAAACCACAAAAAAACCACACTCCAGTCATTTCTGTTCATGAAAGATTGTGCCATTTCATATAAAAAAGATGTTCGTCTATAAAAACAAAGATAGGAGTGACAGAAGTGACAGAAACCCACGACCTGCAATCAACAATCCTTTAAAGCCATGCAGCTTACAGAAATCCACTCCAACGTCAACTTTGGATCCTAACCAAGAAAAAAGAACTTCAAGCTGTTCCATAGCGTAAATCAAAACATTTTTTGAAAAACGAAACAAAACCTAATATTTTAAAAACCCAAACACAATCTAGGGATAGCAGATGTTGTCCAAATACTGGCTGTCCGAGAAGCTTAAGTTGGTTATGTTTAGACTTGGTGATTTTCTCAGCGTGAGAGACAATAACATGATTGACTCGAGCAACGATCACGTTTCCCTTACACAGCACATTATTGCACCTGATGTCAGCGTAACCAAGGACGCCAGACTTACGATAAGTAGCGGACTTAATATCAGTCATGCGCAAGATTTGATGGTGGGCAGAAGCCATCATTATTGCCGAGATGGAATGGCTACCCGGCATGCAATGCGATGGGTGAGGCTGCACTCTAGCGTGTCTTATACAATATACTACTCGCATATCGCATTATGGAATTGACTGTGACGTGACGAGACACCCAAGTTAATGAGATTGCCGTGAAAGCAGCTTACTACATACAGGATAGCGGCGTGATTAATTAAGATGAGCACTGCATCCATTCAGATCGTTTTGACCCCCGTTGATATAAATGAAGCAGACCTTGAGCGGTCTTAGTCCTATTTCTCACCGCCCTCCCAAAATCGAAAGTAGAGAGAGACTAGAATTTGATGGAGATAGGTCAACCAGCCTATGTTAAAATCTATAATATTCATAATATGAACAATATCTTACGACACACCATTTTGATTGTTAAAAGACTAGAATACACAGTCACGCCATTTTGATTGTTAAAAGACTAGAATACACAGTCACACCATTTTGATTTTTAAAAGACTAGAATACACAGTCACACCATTTTGATTTTTAAAAGACTAGAATACACAGACACACCATTTTGATTTTTAAAAGACTAGAATACACAGTCTAATAAATATTTTGGATAGGATATTGGAAAATGAACGATTAAAAAAACAACAAAAAGACGATAGCTACTAAAGCTTGGGAACGGGGTAAATAATTAATTAATACTTTACTTTTCTTTACTTTGCAGTATTTGGCATTTACTTAACGAAATATAAAACATTGCTTGTTATGTCGTGTAGTTAATGATATTATGAAATGAATGTTTAGTGGCCGCCTACGTAAAGCCAAAAGACGGCATCGAACAGCCTTGAGTGATTAAATGTGTGCCAGCCACCACGCATTTCCGTGACGGTGCTGAGGAAAGGGTCACCACAAATTGCATAATATACAACCAAGCATCACGAAAGAAAAACACGCAATCCAGCAATAAAGAGAAAAGTAACTTTATCAATGAGCTTTGACAAGGACATAATTTACAAAAACAGACTTTAGTTATTTGTGGTTTTTTTAGAAGAGGGGAGGTGTTTTTACAGCTATCATCACCATCATCATCATCATCATCATCATGAGTGATTATGATTCTCCATTTTATTCTGTCATTCCATGGGGGCGACGTATTGTTGCGGTAACGTTTCGTTTTGTGCGCAAAGGGTCGTGGGTTCGAACCCCGGCGGCGACGCAAGGATTAAAAAAAATAATAGTTTGTGACACTATGCATTCCTTACGGAATCAATTCTTCACGGAGGTCCCGCCTTTGATATGACCTACAATGAGTTGCTAAGGGCGTTGAACTAACAATTTTTCCCCGCTGAGCTGTTCCAGGCTTCCTTTTGTGTATATAACATGTCCCGCAGATATCATCGCTTTAGGTTACATCAACTTGACAACAAAACGATAGAAAATGAAAAAAAAAACAAAAAAACCACTAATCGTTTTATGGTTAAAATAGTAGGTAGGTACATGATGACACATTTTTATGCAGGTGAATCAGACCTGACAACTCTATAAAAATGTTATCTTCATACTCTGTTAGGTTGAATGTTTTGCTATAAAACAAGAATTAATGGATATTTCACGAGTGTTGTTGGATATCATTCTTATTCCACGAGTTTTGATCAGACTTGTATTGATGCGACTTTTAACGAGTGAAATAATAATGACATCCAACGATACGAGTGGCGTATTCATGGCTCTTTATAACATGTGAGGGGATTCAAACTAAGATATAGCTATTTCAGCAGCAGACTCCATAACTGCATCGCCTCCAAAACGCCGCTAAGAAAAATGAACTTTTTACTATTAAAATTAAAACGAAAATGAAGATAATTTTTTTTAAATTCGTGACAGGAGAGGGAATTGTACTGGCCATAATGATGATGATCTTTAGTAAATTTTAATAGATAGTGATGATTATGATAAAGATCACGATGGAACGATGATAGCAGTGAAGTAATGAATAGTATAAGGATGATGATGATGATGATGATGATGATTTATTGTTGATGTTGTTGTTAACATTCTTCTCAAGGTTCTAAACAATTCGATTAAAGTATTAAGAACAAAAGATTCATTGTAAACACGCTGCTCCACACCATGGTGTTAAAACAAAAGACATGAAGAAACAATGTGGCGTTCTTATCGTAAATCTTATTCATTATAGTTTCACACAAACACACACACACACATACACACACACATACACACACACTTACACACACACATATACACACATACACACACACTTACACACACACACTCACATACACACACATACACACACATACACATACACATACACACACATACACATACACACACACATACACATACACATACACATACACACACATACACATACACACACATACACACACACACATACACATACGCACGCATACACAAACATATACAAATGCAAAGTAACTTTACAATAAGACTGTTTTTGCAATAAGATAGAAGAAAGTGTTAAAGGGCTTTAGAGCTCATTAGGGCCGGGGACAAGTAACTGAAACACAATAAAGCTCGCCGAGCATATGCGATATGTTAAGGTTATACTTTACTTCTCTATTTCTAAAACTTTTTTTTGGATAGGATTAATAGTTTATGACTGAATCCCTTGCCAATAACTGTCAACTGAGAGCCGGGACGGTATCCATTTCTAGACCGGGGTTGGTTGAGGCAATTGGAATGAGGTTGCTTGTCCGATGAACCAAGAAGGCACCTGTAGCCGGACTCAAACCTACGACACTCACCATGGAAGTCCGCTGTCTTAAACACTTTTCCACGTCTCCTCCACAAGGAACGTTACCGTCCCTCAAAATGTCAAGACCCAAAATAGTTAACCATTTTACATTGTAAGATTAAATAATAATAATATTTAATTTTTATATAGCGCCTTACCCCGTGTGAAACAGTTTCAAAGCGCTTGATTAAAGAGTAAGTTCTCAGGAGGGTTGATGTTGATGGGGCTGGTGCTTAACCCGGTTTCCGCAGCATAAAGCAGACACGTTTTACCACGACCTTCGCTGCTGCCTTAACCATTTGGCCACCTATTAGAGCTACAGGCGACTCCGGTTTATCGCAATTGCCGTTTAATTGCAACTTTTCCCAATAAACAATTAATTAATTCTATATAAAAGTCACTGGTTAATAGCAACTTCGGATGATCGCAACAATTATGCCGCTCCCGGTCGTGTGGTGATCAACCGGGATCAACTGTACATCATTTACATTGTAGTGTTGGTGAAAATTATGACTAAATAACATACTTAAAACAATGAAATAGGGGTGCTGGGCTGCACATCCCTGTGCTTTGTCCCTTTTGGAAGTTTATACTTTTCCTTACCCCTCTTGTAAATAACATACTAACTTTAGGACTTGATATAATTTCATGATGAGAAAATCTTTCAGACGTTGGTGTCAATGAATCAAAATTATTCTTGGTATTAAAACACCAGGGTAACGTTGTTTTAAAATGACTTTATCAAACAGAAACATAACTCTATCGAGATCAATAAACACACATACATTCATTCTCGGTGCTTACACCTCATTTTGACCTGGTCATTTCTTTTTTAACATTACCTATCATTCAACTAAACAGAAAATTCAGAGTTGAAAAAGCGACCATGCAGCGAATATGGAATGTTGGTGGGAGTCTTTGCCTCGTTGATCAAAGTCATGGTCTTCGCGTCCAACATAATCAGATACGTTTCACGTTCGTATCCGCGAAGCACCGGAACCAATAGTATCCCATCATCCTCGTCCAGTGCCTGAGGGGTGGGTACGAACCACGGCTCTACGGGGTACGAGCCGGACACTTTCCAGATTCTATCGCCTTTTCCATCATTGCACACATCCTTTTTCACAACGGCCAAATCACTCAACGTTTTATTGTCAGTCTTTAACACCAGGCCGTACACATAGCAATAATGTTTGGATCTGTAGTTTTCATTAATAACTGGCATGTCCAATAATGATGCCAAACCTGGGTTGGGGTCTTCTCCTATATTTGTTAACGTCGCAGTGTTGTTGTTGAGATCAATTGTTACACGTTTCAATCGGGCATGAGCATCGAATTGATTCCTTTTCACTGGGTCCCGAACTGTAGCAAGTTCTAAATGTCTGACGAACTGAGGCGAGGCGTATGAGGAGATGTCCATGACAATTGAATTATTTTTATAGTCATATGCGTTGACATGGTGCATAGTGAAAACACTAGGAATTTGTATGGATGTGACATCGCCTCTTTTCAATCCGACAATATATAATGTGGCTGGTTGCTCTGGGTGCCAGCTGACACACGAGAACGGCTCTGCTTTGACGGCCATGCACGAAATGCTGACATAAAATGGGCTGGCCAGGATGATGGCTTTTGTCCGGGTGACGGAGAAGGAGTGCATGTACGGGACCTGATCCACGGGCCAGGATGCGATGACTTTCCGGCGTTTCCAAGACTTGATACGGATGAGATTCATCATGTTGCTTTGCCAGGGGAACATGGCCACGCTCGATAAGAATGTGAGATGATTGTTGGTGCCGGGTTCCGGTAAAGGGTGTGCAGACGATAGTAAATTTAGAAATCCTAAACGTACTGGAGTCGATCCTGAGGCCACAGCTCTGTTTTTGATCACCGGTAACAATCGGCGTTTCGTGGACAACTTGTCAATATTGATTCTGTATAGTATCCAGAAATCGCTAAGCGCGGCATATTCCAATTTTTTAGTCTTTGGATGTCGAATTTGGTAGACGTTTATATTCATGTTGTCGATACCCCTGGCCAGGCATTTGAACATGTCAAAGTAACCGAAAGGAGGCGATACCGATTCAAAGAGGAGATAAGGAGCTATGGTGTTGTCTCGCCTCGATTCTTTGTAGAAATTGGATTTGATGAAGCGGGTAGAGAAGAGGACAGTGCCATTTCCAAGAAACTTCCAGCTGGCGAGTTTGGCGAAACCATCAAACGTGTGCCTGAACGTGCGAGGGCCTTTCTCAAACATTCCCAAACCATTACGAACCTGTTGATAGTAGTATTTTAAAAAACCATAAGAATGACGTTTTGAACATTATTATATGATAATGTCGTTTCTTTAAAAAAAATCCTTTTGGTCTTATATTTACGTGCTTTTTGAATCTAGGAACATATAACTAACTTTTAAAAGATTAAAGTTGTTAGTTTTACGCCCTTGGCAACACATTTTAGGTCATATCAAAGGCGGGACCTTCGATACGACTTGATTCCATTGATATCACCAGGGTCAGAGCCATGAAACTCAAGAAAGTTGAAAGGAAAAATCCCACAGTCGCCGCCGGGATTCAATCCCAGTACCTTCTGGAGCGACACTGTCGGGTATTTTTCTCCTTGAAACTCGGTGAACCCTATTAGCCACTCCCCTGATCCTATTCAGGTAGGCGGGATCAAGAACCTAGTCCTATCGGAGACGGACGATACATTCGGAGGTCCCGTGTGCATGTTGCGCGCGTTAAAGAACCCTTGGCAGTTTAAAATCGATAAGAGTAGGCCGCAAGGCCGCTGTCCGGGCAAAATTAATTCCTACCACAAAGGTTACAGTGGGTTGATCACCTGCTTGGCTTAATATCTTGATCCAGATAAATACAGCCTCATGGTGCTGGCCCTACCCTGTAATGGTAAAGGGGAACTGGATGAGAAAGAAGAAGACCTTTTGCTCACGTGACACCACGAGGCCCCCCTATCTAACTTTTAAAACGTGTAGTTCATAAGCAGTCATCAACAGATCTTGATTCATCATATCTGACACAATTACTGTGTTAATGACCCCAGCGAATGGTGGAATGTAAATATCGGATTGTTTACAGAATTTTGGCACACTCGAATTTCCGTATGGCCGAAATCGAACACTGTCAGAAAAGGTTAAGGAAGACGCAGTTCATTTTCAATTTCACAGAATTGGCTTTTTATTCCATGGGAAAAACATCAAACAACACATTTACACAATGCATAGATATCGCCACTAGATGTTTATTACCTAATGGACAAGACATGATATCAAAATGAAAAACAATGCATACTCATGGAGCTCTTGCGCGTCCACATTTGAACGGGTTCACAATCAACATACCACCATATTTCCCACCCAACAAAGAATGGACAGTGAACGCGCAAAAGTGCTGGACGGGTACGGGCACCATTACTCTACCTATTGTAACAGTGTACATCATTTTATCCTCAAATCCCAAAAACTGTTTTAGAACGAACAGGTCAATTTGACCCGATTAAATGGAGACCACGTTACATTATTCAACACTACACCGACGTCAGAACACTCAATGTTTCAAATGCCGACGGAGTGCCCTCTCGAGACCTTGCCAATTATGAATTTGTCGGGTAAGGAATTCGAAGCTCCTTCAATTCACAATAAGCTCATTTATAAAAAATGCAACACTTACATAATATACAGACGATTAAATAATCAACTGCAACACACACGCTCGCGAACCCCCCCCCCCCCCCCCCCTCCCTCCTCCACCCCACACACACACGCGCGCGCGCACTTTTAACGTAGATTTGTATCCAATGCTACCTCTTTTTTCAAGATACCTATGGTGACTGTTTATAATTTTGTTCGATCACATAATATCATGATAGACTGTGAATCATTCAAACTTGCTGCAGTAACTTCTGTGCGGAATAAGAACGGGTCATGTCTCGAGACTACACAAGAAAAACAACCGTTGGTAGCAAAGTAGAACCGAGTTGATACTCATGGTCACTTCCGGTCACAAATAAAGGACTTAACAAAATGGATTATTTAACAAAGGAAGCAATTCCGGATGATCGGTTCGACTGGTGTTGTTGCAAGATGACTGGGTTTTTGTTGTTTGTTTTTACGCTGTTTTGTTGGGGGGTTTTAGTTCGTTTTTTTCTTATCATTAACAGACACTTTTGTTGAGTCGTTCTTTTGCGATTGAAGCTGACATCCGGGCGTCCGTATGATACCAATATAAATGTGCCCTAAACAAAAACACGCGAAGGCCATCCGCTCGGGGATTTTTGCTCCTTGTAGCGTGAGGACGGATATCAATTTTGGAGTAAGGGGAAGTAACTGAGATATCTGTGTGCGTAAATATTGTGGAATTTTTTTTTCTTACAAGGGCAAGGGCACATGTCATTAAAAAAAAATATCTTTCTATTAATTCTCTTTCGGTTTAGATATAACAGAGAGGCACTAAAACCATTATGGTAACAGTAACTTGTTTCCTATCACTATTAGTTTGATCCCTTTGCGGTTCACGTCCGTATTTAGATTCTGGAGTTTGGTTTCGATACACTTGTCGCACCTTGTGGGTTTGGCGTGATTATGACCCTAACGCTACTTTGCAATATCATTAGGGTTTATGTTTGTCTGTTTGATCCAGCCTCCATTAATGCGAGAAGTATTACGGTAAGTCCCGCTATGTTCTAACCCAAACGCGCACAAGGCACACTACATAGAGCTGAAAACGCTATATATCCAAGGACTTCGGACAAGCAATGGATCAGCTCATATTACTCATCTAGTCGACTCTCTGCTTCGAGTAAATTACCTTATTACTATTTTCCAGATGTGCATGTTATGTAAAAAGGGAAGGGCGGTATGGTAAGAAGAGTAGAAAAAAGTGACGCAAAGAATAGGTAGCTTTCTCACGGAAAATGGCTTGCGTAGGTATGCTATTCATCAGTGTGCTCAGTGAAGCATCGTTGTTTGTAACATACGACATGGCTTTAGTATTCCCACACCGCCGGAATTTGGAGTCATAAGGACTTATTCTTACTATTGATGGGATTTTCAAAATTTAGGTTTAGGTGCACAATGTTGGTAATTTATTTCTGTAAGCTCACTATATTTTTTTGATGACTAATTTACTTTTCATCATAGGCTAAAGAATAAAGGTTCACCCTACCAAGCCTGTTGCCCAGCATGAAAAGGACTCGATTCTTTACATACTTACTTCTTTGCGTTGTTAGAGATGGTTTGCACTAAAACAACGCAATAGTGTATTCTAAAGTCGGTTTTCCAAGCAGATAAAAATAGAAGAAGAAGATTGAATAGGTATAAATCGGAAAAAAAATCCTTTCCGGAGACATCCTTATAGCTATGACTGAAAACATTACGTCTATTCTAAAAACAGCAAATAAGAATACGAAAATAATAATTCAAAAGCAAGTAAACACCAAAAAGAAAGAAACAAAACAATCTTATGCACTTCACACCATTACACCTAAATTCACAGTAAAAGTTAATGAAGGCTGCCGGAAGTTCAAATTGAAAGTTGAATAACAGAGAGAAAAATGTAGAAAACTTCCAATGAAGACAATAACAGGGATACAGAACGTTTCGGCTAATACCCTTCCTCAGCTGGACACAACAACAACAAAAATGCAGACAAAAAACAGCAACTAACGAACACAAACACTAGTATGTAGAAATAGAAATCAATAAAAAATATCGAATCAAAATATGTTAATGTCTGATGCAAAACAAAGTTGTCAAGAATAAAAACACGGTGTTCAAAAGAAGTGTTGCACGGGGCGTCCCAATTAGAAGTTTAGGAAAAGATGTGCAGACGCCCCAAGAATGTGTGCGAAGACATGACCACCAGTGAAAGTAGGAGACCTACCAGACAACGGCGTAATGACCACCGTGACGAAAGTCAT
>JARBEQ010266181.1:0-10163 GCA_030265355.1 Tritonia tetraquetra
TTCAATTGGTCACCTCGTTCACCGTTGCTTGACCACAACTCCTGTCGAGTTGTGTTAACCACTCAGCCACTGACGCCGCCTACAAAAACTCAACAGACAAAACAAAAGCACCAAAGTAAATCCTTGTTCTATTATTATATCATAAACCACTTTATTCATCACCATTATAATAATCATCATCATTATTATCATTACCATCATTATTATCATTACCATCATCATCTGATTGAGAGTGTATTCCAATACCTTACAATACATGGAGGTGAGCAACCATCTGTACAGTACATGGGAGCATCGAAATGTCATTCTCTCACTATCTCACACTCACAGAACACTCTGGACACTCCAGTCATCATTTAAATTTCCTCACATTACAACATGTGCACACGCAATTCTACTCAACTTCAATCTATATCCCAATATATTTGTATCTCCCTCTCTCTCACACACACACTTCAACCTCTATCCCAATATATTTATCTCTCCCTCTCTCACACACACACAACTTCAACCTCTATCCCAAAATCTCTCTCTCTCTCACACACACACACACAACTTCAACCTCTATCCCAATATATATATCTCTCTCTCTCTCTCTCTCTCTCTCACACACACACACAACTTCAACCTCTATCCCAATATCTCTCTCTATCTCTCACACACACACCCACACACAACTTCAACCTCTATCGCAATATATTTATCTCTTTCCCCCTCTCTCTCTCACACACACGCAACTTCAACCTCTATCCCAATATCTCTCTCTCACACACACACCTCATTGTTATAACAAATGAGCTACTCAGCACCATGCTCACACACACACACACACACACACACACACACACACACACACACACACACACACACACACCTCATTGTTATAACAAATGAGCTACTCAGCACCATGCTCACACATTTCAATCTGTCACTGACCCCCATCCATCACAAAACACACACTTACCAACTATACTACACAGGACCACACACATTCTTGTTTATAAATTAGTGCAGCTGGGAGAATTGATTTCTCCCTGCCATGAGGAATATGTACACGCTGTAGTGACTTCTTGGGCTAGTACGGTGCTAGGACAGGATAAAGACAGTCTTAAGTTCAGAGAAGCTCGAGCTTGTAGGTACTTATTTATACTGGGTGGTGAGTACTTCTCAGAATCGTTGTACAGTAGATACTGCCTGCGTGCCCAGTGCTCAGAAGCAGCATAACCCCTCAAACCACTAAGGCGGCGACATTGCCGTGAGGTCCGTGAAGAAACCTTTGATTTCCATGAATTATGTCCCTTGATATTTGAAACCCTGAACATAATCAATGGCTACGTTTCATTGTTCAATTTTTGGTTGTTTGTTTTTGTTAGTCTAGGGCTATAAAAACTATTCATGGTAACAAGGGTGTGATAATAATCACTAGCCAACATGTCTGTCATCTCAACACAAAGTGATCAGACTAAATTTTAATTTTTATTTTTTTTTAATCGACGTAGTGCCAAGATACAGTGGAAACCGGACTCAACGAGCTCGCATCCAACGAGATGTCGGACTCTACGCGGCCAGTTGAAATCCCTGTTTTCCCTTCCTCTTCCTGACCGACGTCACGTATAACGAAAGGTCGCATACAACGAGATCATGTCGTCAGTCCCGACAACCTCGCTGAATCCGACTTCCACTGTACCAGCCACTCAGGCGGTAGAGCAATTTAGTTGGCGGGCATCCAGAGTGACAATTTAGATAGGGAAAAAAATGGTTTTCATCTGAAAAGCGGGCACTCTCGCAGGGAAACTACTGTACTGGTTCTAGGTAGTACGCTTCTCAGAATGTCTGTATTGTCTATATTCCAGCAGACAGGACCTTCCTTGCCTAGACCCGTACTAGTCTTACATGACATGACAAGTTGAAATGGAGAGGGGAGGGGGAGGGGATTAAGTGCTATCATAATATGATAATGACAAATAGTTTTAGGCTAACTCGAATGTCTTACCAAGGAAACGAACCAACCTGAAGCTGTGACAAAAAGTTACTTTTAGTTTTAGTCGTAGTATGGTTAACAAAGTATAAACAAGTGGCAAAACAGCCTCGAAAAATTATGGATTTTAACAGTTTAAACCTATCTGAATTTACACTCTCTTAAACTTTATAAGATCATTTTATAGGTAGGACCTCCTCTGACAGGCCTTGAGCCCAGGAAGCTCTATCCCAAAGAACCCCAAAGGTTTGTACACTACTACCACAGGGGGATCCCATTTCAATAGTTTGAACAGGAAGAGGACATCCCCAGCTCAGTGGTTGTCACTGGACATTAAGCACTGACAACCAGGTCCCTGCATGTTTTTCTTCTCTGGTCCTTTCAGAATTTTCATGCCTCTGCCTTAAAGATTCACGTGGAATTTGGAATCTTCTCAAACTCAAGTTGTTCAGAACAGCCTTTGATATGACCTTTATTTTCACCAATAACCTTTAGTACCTTTCGGTGTAAGGTAAATAAGATATTTTTTTAAAACATCAGGAAATGCGATCACAACCCTTGTACTTGTAAATTAAAATAGTCTCTTGGTGAAAGTTACCTGAAATATAGCGATCAGATTAATTCCTTCATTAGGTCACTCGACCTACTAACAACAACATTTTGTCACAGCCTCGTCCATATCGTATTTCTATAAATACATCAAATCATATAAAATAATTCTGTTCTCATTGGCTTTTGGAAGCGGGTGGTTCATAAAATCTTATCTTTAAAAACAAATAGAATAAACACTATCATACTAAAACCAGTAATTTATAAATGGTTTTAAAAGCTCTTTCATTACCATACTAACTCTATCCATCAGCCAGCCCGTTTCTCTTTCTCTCTCTCTCGCTCTCTGTCTCTGTCTCGCAAGTTTTAGTACTCCACAATAAAAAACAACCCCACACAATTCAATTATTCAGAAGAAACCCAAAAACCCAACCACAAACAAAACAAACTCTTTAGAAACATCCAGAAAAGGACAATCCACACAATTCTAAAACAACAGCCTAAAGTTGTCATGGTTTAGATCCTCTTTCAAGTAGAGACAAAACGTTAGCATGATAATACCAACAGTAGGAGCTCTTTGCTAAACACCCCTCTTCCATGTGACATGTGATTCTACATGTTAATTTCAATAGTGTTTTAGTGCCATGTCTGCCCTGCTGTACACACCACAACACCAAAGGTCCCATTTCATGTTGGGCAATTATTGGGTAGTTGGATTAAAATCAACAGAATGAGATTTTGCTCACACCAAAAATACCCCAATGTAAACACCCAACACACAGAAGACCCTACACCCCCCAACTAAACACCCAAAAACCCAGAAGACCCTACACCCACCAACTAAACACATAAAAACTTGTCACAAGATAGAGCAGAGATTCCAATTCATATCAAACAATTTGTCAATATCGACGACGTAAAGAAATTTAAAAAAAACAAAAACTATGAACAGAACGATGCAATTAATTAACAAATTTTAAAACGTTCCACTGTGATACCTGGCTTAATGTGTGAGTCCTTTGATGACCCACGTGAATCCCTGAACAAACGGTCGCATTACAAACATGGTTCATAGCATAAATCAAATATGCTTGATTGTCAACGCCTTGCTTTAAAAAAAACTCTTCACTCACATTCTATTCATTGTCTTCTACATTCTTCTACTTTTTTTTTACAAAAAAACCCAACAACAATCACATAAAACCATCTTGGACACACATACGAAAGTACAACACTTTTTCTCTTCTACTCTCAGACAACATCACACATTTCTAATGAGCTTTAGCACACACATAAAATTAATAAATTTCTTTTATCTTCCTACCAACAATCTTTAACCTTTGTCACAAAGATCACTAAGAAAAAAAATTCAGAGCAGGTTGAAAGAATATTCATTCGCACATTCAAACACATAAAAGTAAAAGGATCTACACGCATCACACAAGCAATACTCCTCAACGTTCATGTCTTAAATTAGCAAATTTGTCCCCATGTCAAAAATCATTTTATAATATAATATATACACGTTTGTGAAAGCCTTTTTTATCTTTTGTATGTATGTGGCATAGCATTATAAAAACATGTCAAATATACTCATCATCAATTATATAACACATTGCAACAAAGATCCTCCATACAACACACACACACCTTACCCTTATAGAACCATGCATACACCATCTATCTATCTCTCTCTCTTTCTCTCTCTCACACACACACTTTTATTATCCTTACAACAGAGCCATGCGTACACCATCTCTCTCTCTCTCTCTCACACACAAACACACATCATCTCTATGTACAGTATTTGTCATGTATTAAGATCTTTGCTACTTGCATCCATCATTGGTATTTATTCAATTCTTTACATTTTGCAAAATATTAACCAGACGCGAGTATATCGCCTGCACACACCAGGGTTCCTGCATCTCTTTCAAAATATCCTTTTTTTTTCTTTATCATTTCCTGGTTTTCCTATCGTTGTCCAGTTTCTTTTATCTAAATGATCCAGACATTTTCCAGAGCTAAACAAAAGTCTCAAATTATTCCAGGGAACTGAACTTTTAAAAAGTTGGAATACACTGAAAACTTTAAAAGTAGCATTGTTGTTAAATCTTGCTTTTCAGCTCGTTGACCTTGTGACTTGTGGTCTCAGAGAGTAGGACCTATTTATACTATAGTCTGACGGTAAGACTAAATTCCAGGGCTTTTCCCAGTTTCCAGGGCAGAAAAAATAAATTCCAAGGTTTTCGAATGGATTTTTAGGACATAATACAGGTCAGGCCTTCCACTGAGTTCTGAAGACATTCGAGGATTTTTTTACTAAAATGGTTTTAAGGACATTTTAAAGCCAAAAACAGCATATTTTGACATGGAATGAAGCAAAAAGGGCCTTGAAACTCGAGACAAAGACGATCACGATGTAGGCAAAAATGTGGTTTTCCGCAAATTTGCGGAAGAGTGGAAGGCCTGATAATAATTCCACAGGAACTATATATATTATAGCATATTAGTGGGACAAAATTCCAGGGCTTTTCCCAGTTTCCAGGGCAGAAAAATTAAAATTCCAAGGGTGTTCAACGGATTTTTAGGACATATTTTTAATTCCACAGATCCCTGGAATTCCAGGGCTAGGCAGGAACCCTGTTACTACAATCAAATATAAACAAACAACATTCCATACTTTATTCAAGTCTTCTTAAAACATTCTTTTGTTTCAACTCGTAAAACACGTAAACACACCGTCATCCTTTCCTCACACATGCTGCAAATATTTACACAATCTTTGCTTTAAAAAGTAACAGTTATACAATCTTTGCTTTTTCATATTTGTTTAAAATATTCATGACAGTTTTTTACTTTACATAACAAATTTATCTCAAAGATAAAACCAACCATTTCAGGGTATCAAAAACATTTCGTAACTCAATTTATTCATATCATTTTAACAGCTTTTCAATTACATATTTCTTCTTAAAATAAACTTTCAATTTTTTTCCTTTTCTTTCTTACAATATCATCATTGAAATGGAACTTTTTTTTAAAAAGGAAAAAAAAAAAAAATCAAACGGAGAGAGAAAAAAAATGGTTAATTAATAGTCGTCAATACACCATCAATTTCTTTTCTTTTATTATCACAGGTCTTGTAGAAAGGAACAAACAGTCTCGGCAACACCTTTCACGTACTTTGACAACAAACGGTTACACAGAATGCAAAAAATTCCATTTCTCCCAACGGGGCAGAAAAATTTTTGAAGGAGGCGGCTAGAGAAAAGGAGGAGGAAAACAAACAACCAGGAAGGAATAAAAATCAAAGTAGTCATTCATTTCTTAGTCATGTCCCGACTGAGAAGAAAAGGGGGAGGAAATTGTTGTAACAATAATACGTTTGATATTTTTTATACATTATTAATAAATATGAGTGTCTTTTTTACTACATTTCCAGACTGCACAACGTCATTGAGCACATGTTTTTGATGTGCACAACGTCATTGAGCACATGTTTTTGATGTGCACAACGTCATTGAGCACATGTGTTGTCTTATTATGTTTTCACGTCAGCGCATTTGTCTCTTGTCTCATGCACACTGTGATGGTTGGCAGGAATACTTCCTTTCCTCTCCTCATGGTGATTTCGAGTTTTTAACATTCCATTCCATTGGTCTGTTTTAAGATCCTCTATGTGCCAGCGGCCAACACGGGCAACGGTAAATATAACAACCAACATTGGCTACAATCTTTTAATGGATAGTGGATACTGGCTGCGGATGGTGGATAATCCTGATGACATTTCAAGACCTTTAAGGTGTTATTCCATAAACAGTTCTGCGAAGGTGATGTCGTAACGCACATTTCAAGACCTTTAAGGTGCTACTCCATAGACAGTTCTGCAAAGGTGTTGTCGTAATTGCAAAGAAATTACACGTTTCATTTCGTTCCTTATTCGAACCCTCCTATCACATTCAGTAGTCAGAAAGACAAGACCACTTTTCTCCCAATGTCATGTCGCTATTACACGCAATCTTTTGTTGTTGTTGTTCTTCTTGAGGTCAATAGTTGTAGTCTGGAGATGTTACGAACAAGTTGTCAAGTTTTGGCATTAAAGGAGCGACCGATTCATTCATGGTACAAAAAAACTCCAGTGGCGACAGGGCAGCAGCTCGTCACAAACAAACAGCATTTATTAATCATCCAACTTTCAGGAAGAAACAGATTAAATCAAGCCTTTTTTTTAAAGACAACAATAGCAGTCATTGTACATTATATACAGGTGACTTAAATTTGTAATTTCCGTTTACTTCATGGAGATAGAAAACAAAATTGCACAGATCGTACGTACACACGTTGAATTCAGTTCAAAGTCCAATCAATTACTTGTGTAGGAATATTATATATATATATTTCATCATTACTCAAATCATTATTTTTTCTTCTGGTTTTCTACAAAATTCCATCATCAAGAAAAGTGTTTTTGTTCATTGTAACAGTGGAACACTGACCATGTAGAAAGATCCCTCCTTACTTGTCCGTCTTATATCAATCTCATTAAAAAAAAAATTTTTTTATTACTCTCGCAAGGTGTCAGGACCAACCAAATACACATGTAAATACCGCCCGACTCCATATCCTTTCTGACACAATGAACAATTCACATCATATCACACTGGTAAGTGTTTCTATCCGGAAATTGTCATCATCAGCACGGACTTGGGAAATCATTAGAGAATTATCCAGTTTTTCATTTGTGGGTCCTAACACAATTTTTCAGAAAGAAGAAGTAACACTTTTACACTACAATGTTGTTATCCGTATATTTTGGCTTCATCTGTTTTATACTTTTTTTCTCTCTTTTCCTTGTCCATCAATGGCAGGTGACGGGACTCTTATCGTACACACATCCCGACCATCGGTGATTCATCCCCTTGCTCTGAACTTCTTCGTTGTCCATCAATGGCTGGCGACAGGACTCTGCTTTACACACATCCCGACCATCGGTGATTCATCCCCTCGCTCTGAACTTCTTCGTTGTCCATCAATGGCTGGCGACAGGACTCTGCTGTACACACATCCCGATCCCCTCGCTCTGAACTTCTTTGTTGTCCATCAATGGCTGGCGACAGGACTCTGCTGTACACACACCCCGACCATTGGTGATTCATCCCCTCGCTCCGAACTTCCCCTACTCCTTGTATGGTGATGGTGGTGATGACTCATCTCCCCTACCATCATTGGAGGGGCCGTAGAGGATGATGACGATGATAACGATAACGATGAAGGTCCAGCCGCCAATCCGAATGGATACGGCACAGTGGCATTCGGTGGGTTGTTGGCAGCACTGCTGTTTGATATCGTGCCACCTCCACCACCACCAGAGTTCATCCAAGCCGTGGCATACGCTGACGACGAGGACGGGTGGTTCCCCGATGTCAATGCAACATTGACGGGTTGACCCCCGGCAAAACCGACCCCCATGAGCGAGAGGTCGACGCCGTGGGGTGATAGAGGGATTCCAATTTGGGGTTGAGGATGGTGTGAAAAGGGTTGAGGGTTGGTGCCGCAGAACAAGGTGGGGCTTGTGACCAGAGTGGTGGTGTGATGGTGTGACTGCGGCTGGGGGTGTCGAAGGACGGCAAGATTGGACAAGTCGACTGGGATGCTGGAAGACGTGGTGGTCATGGTCGATGAGGAGGAGGAGGAGGGTGGGGAGGTGAGTAATACTTGATTATGACCTTCATAATGTCGCGGGTGGGTTAGGCTTGACAGGCTGGCCGAGTCGTAAACACCGCCGCCGGTGAGGATGGAGGAGTTGGAGGTGGAGTCGGGGGAAGCGAGACTGTGGTGGTGGTGGGGGTTGTGGTGAAGGGATGAGGATGAGGACGAGGACGACGGGTGATGCTGGTGGTGGTGGTGCTGCTGTTGTTGTTGTTGTGAACTACGAGGAGTTGTCATGAATTGATTACCCACAATTACACCGCCAAGCATGAGACTGGCTGCAGCGACATTTTGGTGTTGCTGTTGCGATTGGCGTGCAGCGGATGACGAGGAATTACCTTCTCCTCCCACTGCAGCCCAGCCCGAATACTGTTGTTGGTCTGGTAGATGGTGATGGTGGTGGTAACCACTGTTGCTGCTGCGCAAACCTGCTGCCTCACTACTTGAAGACGGGACGTGTCTGGAGTTGTGGGCGGGTGGCGGGGGTGGCCAATGCTGTGGGCCACCGGAATGGCCCGAGCCGCTGACCGGTATGGACGCGGCCGTTCCCCCAGGTGGGCTTTCACACTCCATAGAGGACATTTGGTGGGCCGGGGGTGCAGGGCCAACAGTGGGGTTGTTGGTCAGTGTCGCAGAGGACTCGCTGTGGCCACCAGGGTGGTGGGAGGAGCTTTGGTAGTGATGCTGGGACTGGTGCTGTCCCAGGAGGTTATGGTGGTGGCTGTGACTGTGGTGCTGGTGGGTCGGATCCGACCTAGCTCGTCCACTTGACTGACCTGAAACTGCAGTGGGGGGGGGGAGGAGAAAAACAATTATTACTTAAACATTGTGCAACTAAGGAAGGCCAGACAACCTTAGCAAGTATATCAAAAACAGTACACTGTCACAGAAATAAAGGAGATCAATAGAAAGAAAGAAGAAAAACTGTAACGACGAAATCAGGATTATTCAACACAAAGCAGACGAGTCTCAAATCTGCATACAACTTCTTTCGTATCCAGTTCCCTATTACCATTACAGTGTAGGGCCCACTCTATGAGGTTGATTTAGTCTGGTTCAAGATATTAGGTGAAGCAGGTGATCAGCTCACTACACACAACAAAAAATGTAATTAATACATAAAACAGGAGAGTGTCCCAAAGCCTGAAAAAAAACAAGACTTGATAGTGATAGGTAGGAAATGAATAGGAAAGTGATGGTTATTGTTTCCCCCCCCCCCCTCCATTTACCTTTTTTTTTTTTACCATTTCCATATAACTATCATTCAATATTTGCACATCGCAGATGCCAACCTTAACCAAAGCAAAAACAGGACAAGGCTACTGAAAAAAACAGGGCATGAAACGAGAAAAAGAAGAAAAAATGATGTAAAAAAAATTATTAAAACGACTTAACCCCCGAGGAAAATCCCTTTTAAAAAAACGATAGTTGGCAGGTCTGAGCTAGAGGCTCATGGGTCCAGAGGAAACCATGGGTCTGAGGAAACGTACATGTAACTGGCTGGCCAAAATGCTGGTCTGGTCTATATATAGCATTTCACAATTTAAGGGCATTATACATTTTTTTAAACTGTTGCTTGGGTCGAAACCGTAGCAGCCTGAGTTACCACAAAACAAAATTATTTTGTCAAAATAAAATAAACTCTTCAAATACAAAATAAAACAAACAAAATTGCCTTAAAACTAAAAGGGGGGGGAACGGAAAAAAGCCAATGAGGTTAGCTAATAAAATTAAAAATTAAAAAAAAAAAAAAAGAACTGTCCGTGGAATAAAACATGATATGGTTAATAAAACGAAATGAAACAACAAATAAATAACATGTGGAATGGAAATAAATTGCCCAATCAGTTACAATCCAATAGAAATGCCTAAAGGAGAAATAAATTGCCAAATCAGTTACAATCCAATAGAAATGCCTCAAGGA
>JARBEQ010266192.1:0-10162 GCA_030265355.1 Tritonia tetraquetra
TTCCAACCACAAAGGTCACAGTGGGTTGATCACCTGCTTGACTTAATATCTTGATCCAGAGAAATCCAGCCTCATAGAGCTAGCCCTACACCGTAATGTTAAAAGGGAACTGGATAAGAGAGAAAGAAAGATTTTAACCCTTTAATGATTATGAGGTTTCGGAATGAAGGATTTTAATTTATGTTTTGTCTAACTACCAAAAACGGATTCTTTGTATGAACTTGTTCACTGATTATATCCATGAACTCTGTTCTGTCATTTATAAAGATTTGGGGTCAAGTCAGGAATCTGATGGAAAAGAATGCAGAGTTAGAAACGTCCAACAGAAATCAAGATCAGGAACTGACCATGGTAAGAATATTGATTTATTATATCTAAGAACGGATTGGATGTGATCATGAATCATTATGAGCAATGGGGTGACTGGAGTGTGTCTAAATATTGATAGTTGATAGTGGAGGTATTTTAGGTTTTGTTGTTTTGTTATCCAAACCATATTATTCCCCCAAGGAGTGTCGTGGCCAGCTCCATGTCCAGCATTGCTGACCACAGAGCTGGAAAAACTCTGGATCAGGTAGATAAGGCAAGCAGGTGATCAGCCCACTATGCCCTGTACCTTGAATGGCGCAATGAGTGTCACATTTTTAAGTGTTGCCCAAGTTTTGGCCATAACAATATTAATATTGTCTTGGTTATAAACCCCTCAGCTGTGAGAAAACTGAGCAGATTTTGCCACATAAGGCAAGGTTTTTTATGTAGAATAAATTGAATTATTGAACAATTTAGAACAAAGTAAATTACCTACCAAAATAAAGGTTGCTACAAAATAAAAACATGAGTTTACTATTAAATAGGGATATTTGAAAAACTCAAAAACTCTTCTCTTTATTTCATATGAGTGGATGTCAAAAGGTGACCTACTTTCACTTGGTTGTTTTTATTAGATCTGGCATCAACCTGCATTTTAATCAATTGAATTCCTGGTTAACTAGTAATGATAATAATGATAATAATAATAATAATAATAATAATAATAATAATAATGATAATAATAATAATAATAATAATAATAATAATAATAATAGTAATATTAATAATAGTAGTATTAATAATGATAATCATATTATAATGGAGCCAAGAACAAATTTCTACCAGAAAAGCACTTTTAGGGAGGGCTATAAAATTCTAAAAGTATACTCTGCGTAATTTGGTAATTTGTTGCTTTTCATCATTGGCATTGTAAAATTCACAAGGAACCCTTCAGACTCAATGTTTTTAGAACAAGGACGTGTTTTAAATGGAATACTATCAGTACATATTATGTGTTCATGATAGAGTGTGTACACATTTTAAAATGATAATTAGGTTGTTAAAAGAAAAGATTTTATTGTCAAAATGACACAGTTGAAATTGAAATTCCACCACACCTCCTCATCCTCCACCACCACTATAACCTCCACAAATAGTTGAAAACAGTCCACAGTCTCTTCAATTCTAATTATTATTCTGTTCGTAGAACGGACATTTTCAAGTATTGATAATAATAGTAATTTATTACATCTTGTTTGTAAACAGAAAACAACAGCAATCAGGCAAATAGAATCAACCTTGTCTCAGAAGGAGTCGGCCTTTGAAACGTCTAACAAAGCCATCACAGCACGAGCGGAACTGGCCGAGAAGAAGGTAAATATATACACGTGTAAACATATTATGTCAAATAAAAAACAGCACGTCTTTGATGGGTACTATGAAGTTTTCTTCTTCTTTTTAAAAAATTACCTTTTGACATAAAACAATTTTGATAATGGTCAATGGATATTTAAGGAAGTTATGTGTTCAAGTATAGAGTAATATATATTGTTGATATTAGATTTCATTTCTCCATTTGTTCATTTTCTTTTGAATAATTTAACACAGACATCCTTTAAAAAAAAAATTTTGTAGATTCATCCGTCTGGAATTAGATTCAAACTAAGATACAAGAATGATTCAGAAATTTTTTTATCATTTTTTATTTTTATCTCTACAAGGGCTTGTGGTTGTGGATTTTAAAAAATGTTTTAAGAATTGATACAAAAACATAATTTCGCTCCGCTGCTTAAAGTTTTCACTTTAACTTTTAGATAGATCTACAGGATACAGAAAAGTCTATTTATTCTCGCATAGGCTTCTAGTCATGCCTATTTTTACTTCTAAAATGATACTCTCATGTAGTATTCTCTGATAGAATGTGCTTCCCATTTGTCTATAACATCATAGAATATTCTACCTGACTTTATTATCTTAGCTTATTAAGTTTGTTATCTTATCCTTGTACCAAATTACCCTTAGACAAAAGCCAAATTTCTTCAGTATATCTCATTTTTCTCACATATTATTATTTTTGTTTCATGAATTTTATATCTAATTTTCTTTGTAGTAGGAATTTTATTTTCCCCCTTACTTAAGTTCTCAATATGAAACCTAGCATAATAATATTATTGTTTTGAGTTTTTGAAATACTTTTTCCACCCTATTATTTTACTCCTTTATGTTTGCATCAAGGATTGGAAAGTGGTCTGTGTAAGTTGTGCCTTTTTACCAAGCATTTCTTCTTGAATTATTTCATATATATATTTATACATGTACATCATGCTTTCTCACACTGACTAATTTGGTGGATAAGGGTTAGTGGTAAGGAAAAACATATATATCCCATCTAATGAACACACAGTAGATTTGAAAATAAAATCCTCTTTTCCAACCATCCATCTATTCAACAAAATATCTGTGATGTGACTGAGAGATAGATAGAGAGAGATAGATAGAGAAAGATAGATATATATAGAGAGAGAGAGAGAAAGAGAGAGAGAGAGACAGATAGAGAGACAGACAGACAGGCAGAGACACACAGACAAAGAGAAAGAGAAAATGAGATTTATGAATAAGGATGTTAGTTTTTCAGTGCCGCAAGCACACCACTTATGTCTGTCATGATTCTTTTTAAAGGAGAGACAAAAAACTGATTAAAAAAACAAGAAAGAAAGACGACACACACATAGGTCTTGTGCTCTAGTTTTCATGTGTTTATTGGTTCCTTTGAATAGCTTTGACATAATCATCATGGAAAATCCCAAGCCTCATGAATTTTCAGCAGTCTTCGAAAACTCATAATTACATGGTTTGCTTACGACAGTGACGTTATATGTTTATGTATATATCAAAGTTTAACAAGCACAGATAATTCATGTGTAATTCTAAATAATTTATCATGAATGATCTTCCTTGTTTAATGATGCTAGTGGTTTGATGATTTAATGCCCGGGGTTATTCAACTTTGTAACCTCAGATGGTAAGAGGATAAGATACTATTTTGCCACAACACACAATTTCAACGCCTCATGTGGCACAATTTGCTCAGTTTTCTTATAGCTGAGGGGTTTGCCACCAAAGCAACAGTTATGGCCAAAACTTGGTCAAGGTTCGGGGCACAGTAGGCTGATCACCTGCTTGCCTTATCTACCTGATCCAGAGTTTTTCCATCTCTTTGTTCAGCAATGCTGGACATGGAGCTGGCCACCACACTCCTTGCGGGTATATTGTGGTTTGGATAACAAAACAAAACAAAATATCACAATTCTTTAATACATTAATGTTGTCAAATTCAAACAGGATTAAGATCTTCAATATTTTTTTTATTGAATAGTAAACTAGGACAAAATCCATCATGGGCAATGAGTTTTGTAGGTTTGTCATTTTAAAGCAAATTTCTTTCTTTTTTAGTCATTCATTGTTTGTAGAATGTCTTTTTCAAAAAAATTTCTTTCGATTCCAATTAAATAGAGAGCTAATTGTCTAATTGCATGATCCACATCAACTTTTTCACAACTATGTAGCAAGTATTATCATAAATAAAGAAAAGAAAAGGAATCAAAGTTTGCCTTCTGTGAAGGTAATATTTTTTTATGGAGTCCACTATGATTTATAAAAAATATTTGATACAAGATCATTTTCTGCGGCCGTAAGGATGTCCATCATCACCCTAGACATCCATCTTGTTTGTTTCTTTTCACTGCATAATCCATGGGTTTGTGATTTTGATGTTATGTTAGAGTGAGTTTTGTTTCATCTTGTTAGGCAGAAACAGAGTTGGGCCTAAATGCTAGATATTGGATCCACAGGTACAGCAAAGGAAGTCTTACTTCGCTGTTTATGTTAATTAAAAAAATATAACAAAATCAAGAACTTTATTTTTTTACAAGATTTGATTTAGATATCTATCTCTCCTCAATAGAATTTTCCCAAGGAGAAAAAATGGTAACCTTTCTATTCTATGATCACTCTGCCTTCCATCACTTGCGTTGCGGTGACTTTGTAAAATAGGCTCACCATCATATACATTATTTCACAAAAGAGAGAGACAGTATATTTCTCATCCTATAGATAGAATATATATTTTAAGCTCTTATCATGACATCTCATGATCTTATTATTCATGATAACAGTTAGATACCTGGTATTGTGTTTTGATGGCTCTCCTCAAAGTTGTATCATGCTTTTTTTTTTATCATGAAGACGGCAGTGTTAATGTGATACATTGGTTTTCCCAAAAAATGTTGATACGATTACGATTTCTTGTTTTTTAACCATTTATTTTCAATCAGAGTGGCCCCCCAAAAATGTCCATGACTTTAATGGGAAACCTTCTTAAACAACTGGCATGTGGATGTGGTTGTGTGTGTAGCTATCCTACCAACTTGTTCTTCTACCATCAATTACATTAATTTTTAGTATTTTTCTTATAAGAGACTACTCTGGCAGGATGTGGGGACACCTGTTTAAGAAGGTTTCCCATTAAATCATGTATAATTGCATGCTATATCTCAATATATGTTCTATAACGTCACTGGTGAATTGGGAAGTATTCTTGTTTTCAGCGCATGGCATGAACTGAGCCTGTTTTCTCCTTCCAGGAATTCTTTAATCTGTGTATATTTCTAAACATTGGTAGGCCCCAAACGGAGTGGCATTACATCTTTCTCACATTCTCGTTGCTCTCTCAGTGAAGATCCAGAAAATCGATAAAACCCATTCAGCGCACAAAGTGCAACCGTTACCCCTTCTTGTGAGTTATATGGACTTTCTGTTTCTTCACAGAGAGAGTGTTGAGAATGTGAGAGATATGTGATGCCACTGTATCTAGGGCCTTACACCATCCTCAAAGAAAATACTGTCCCAAATTGTTATTGATATTACTAGAGTATTAATTGCAGGCAAAGATCTGTTGACAATTGTTTTTCTTCTGCTTTCTTAAACTTTTAGTCAAATTAGAAATGTACGTCTCACAGTCTTCATATCAGCTTCACCATATTAATATAACTACAGTATATCATTTTTTGCTTTAGAAGTACGGATTAATGAAGTGAAAAATTAAACAATGAGGAATTATTGCCGAAAGGTTTTTATATGTGACCTTTTTGAGATTTTGAAGTCTATAGTTTCACTTAAAAGGCAGCATACATGAAAAGAAAATATTTGAAAAACTTAAAATCTTCGAACTGGTCCCATACAGCCTTGTGCCAATCACTCCATCAATGTTTACGGTATGTCTGGTTTGTCTTAACATGATGATTATAGATATGGATAGATAGTGAGGGAATATCTCTTATCGTTGGTCACTTTCATATCATGCAATCCCATTGATGGCTCTTCTTGGGCAACACTATCATCCATCAAGTCCAGGAGCTCATTACTTTTACAAGCTGTATGCTTTAGGACACAAATAGCTACACATGTAAAAAAAGCTTTGAAATTATTCACATCGATTATATTGATGCCATCATTTTAAGAGACATATGATGTATTTATAGATTGATGCTGGCCAGCCTCCAGTGATTATAATATATATCAGATCATTTCTAATTCCTGAAACATTTTAGCTTGTCTAAAACTGAGAAATACCACTATCCTCAAATATCTTTTGAACGTACTCCTTTGAAGACAAAATGTTTTGTCAAAATCATGGAGCTGCTAATTTTTGATGTGGTTGCTTTCTAAAGTTTTCAATTTTTAGAATTGAGTAATTAATTCCTTTTTTGTGAAAGGGAGTCATTTTTTTCCCACCTCTTGCTTATGATTAGATGTTTTTTATTTGTTAATAGATATTAGGATTTACTTATATTATGTTGATTGTTTGTTTCTTAATCAACAATGAATTTTCAAAATCTACTCGGAACTTTAACAAGGTGAATGTCAATCGTTTATTTACTAATTTATTTACTGTGATGCAATAATATGTAATGTGGATTTGCAATTTTGGGCATTTTTACAAGGTCTGTTGCATCTTAATTATTTGAACTTGAGCTTGATCTTATTTTACTTTCTTGCAATTTTTCATATTAGTTGTAAATGTTGATAATTTGCTAACAATTAAGTCATCTGTGTTTTCATCTTTGTGATTGATACCAACTTATTGTAATCTTTGCAAAATAAGAAATTAGAGTAAGAAAAGGGTATGATGTACAATTTCTTTCTTCTTTCTACCCAAAGACAAAAGATTTGCAACGTGATTTGGAAGAAATCTCTCAGAAGTTGTTGAACGTGGAGAAACAACTCGTGTCGTCGGACACAGACAAAATCCACCTGGAGGATACCAAAGACAGACTTGCCACCCTGAGGAATCAAATGGAAGGGGAGAAACTTCAAAGGTTTGAACAAGATCAAAAACAATTTCTAGATATCCCTAACCCTAAACCCAACATTGCATGAGGGAAAATAGGAAACAATGTGCACAATAACTTTTCTATTGGAAGCAAAATAAATAAAAACACAATAAGGCATTGATTAAATAATAATAATGATAATAATAATAATAATAATAATAATAATAATAATAATAATAATAATAATAATAATAATAATAATAATTCTATAATGCCTAATATCCACTAAAAGTGCTCAATGATGCTTAACAGTGGCATAACAACAATGATACATGAAAATGCTAACACCAATAAAAAACATCAAAACAAATTGACATGAAAAGATAGCAATAAGCCACAGTCCTGTTACAGATTAAAAGTATAACATAATAATTCTGTTTTTAAAAAAATGGTCTGATCAGGGCTAGATCTAGTTCTTAAGCAAATTTTATTCCACAAGCGAGGTCATACACACTAAAAGCTTTTTATTGAGTACTCAAAGAATAAGGACGCCATTTTAAGAGTAAGAGAAATACAATACGCGGATCATCAGCAATGGAAGAAATTAAATTTCCACTCATTATAACGCCTGTCACAGAAATTTATGTTCAGTCTGATGGCTCAAAGGCAATTTTAGGTGTTAAAATGAGTCTACACAGCAAATTTGATCCAGATCTGTTCAGAAATACAGGCACCAGGCATCTACGCACACCATTTAGGCGTGTCTGCATATTTATATTGTTAGATTGGCAAAAAACATAGAAAGACAAAGATAGCCTCTGAGACATGAGCAGGTCTTAGAGAAAGTCAGATCTTTACTCATTGTGCTAGAAACTGATGGATAATGGATGTGGGGGACTCCGTATTATGGTGGTTAAGTCACTTGCCTCTGGATGTGGAGGTCTGGGTTCAGATCCCCCTTGTGTAGGAATTTTTATTTGGATCTATCTGCATGTTGATTCATATGGAATCTTCAAATACCTTTGAACTGCCTTGATATTACCTTTAAAAATGTTCTAAAGTTAGACATTTTACGACCCCACATAAAAGTCATCTCAAAGGTGGTTCTAAAGAATTTGAGAAGATTCCATGTGAATCTCCAGGACAGAGCCATAAAGACTCTGAAAGGACCAGAAAAACCCCACACTGAGCTACATTGTTTTTTTAAGTTTCACAAACCGTTTGTTATCACAGTTATTTTTAAGAAGTTACTGATTTTTGTCTGTGTTTGTTGTCATCTGGCTCTGTGAAGACCAACTCCTCTAGAGTTTGCACAGCATCTGACAGTTGCTCAATGCCGTTCTCTTGAACAGACTGTCTCAACAAGTTGAGCATAGTCATCTTGTCGTGCAACGACAGTGGTATGTATGTCGAGAATGTGTGTGTGAGAATTGGCTAGTCTAGTCCAGTCCCTTAGTGTTTTATTTACCTCTGTACTGTAAAGTCATTTAATAACCTCTTTATTTTCACCATCGTTCTCATTTTATTTTATCAATATATTATTGAACACTAATAATATCAGTAAACTGAAAGAACCCAGCATGTAACAGTCATCTATGCCAAGGTGAAGAATTTGTTTGGTCAGCTGACTCCATTTCAGGTCTGTCCTGGGTGAGTTGTTTGTTTGTAGATCTTATTTTGTTTCAGTAATATTAACTATCTTTATATTCATTTTCCATTAGAACCCTCCTTGATCAGACAGTGGCAGAATTGAAGCACCAGGTGGCGCTGCTGAAACAGAGGGAATCCAAATTGACTATTGAAAATAAAGACTTGCAACACACAATCCTTGACCTGGAATCCAAGGTGGAACAATTTCAGGAAAATGTGACATTGGGATATGACAACGTACGTATACTTAACATAACTGTTTTTTCGTATTGTTTCAAGACTCTAAAACTGATGCTATTTCAAGAATATGAGACTGCTTTTCTCAGAATCTAAAATGAAATATTTGAGCACAATTTCTTTATTCCTTTTTTAAAAACATTTTTTTGTTTTTTACTCTAATTTTCTTTTGTTGAATTTAACTTTTAAAGTTTTATTTCTCAATGTCTTTTTTTATGTTGATAAACAATACTGACAACTTGGAAATCATTAACTCTCATGTAAGAAGTTTCTGTTTTAAAAAAATAATACTAAAAAGCGTAAGTCAATATGTGTTGCCTGCATTAAGTTTTTATGTCTAATACACATTTACCTTAATGATTAATCTTGTCCCTTACAAAGCTTTCCCATCAGAATTCCCATCAGATGACAGAGGTTGGGAAGCGGTCACTGATGGACCAGATCACACGTTTGCAACATGAAGTGAAAGACTTACAGTACGAGTTGTTCACTGTCAGTGAACGGAGAGATGTTGATGTGAAAAGATATGAGGAGAGGAAGCTGAGAACCAAGGCCAAGTTAATGAAAGCCAGGTTATTGTCTTTGATAATTTTGTAAGGAGTTATAGGCTATGAAACCTGATGACGCAGACAGATGGTGATTTGTAATATTTCATATATGTAGGCCTATCATTGAAATCTCAAGTAGATAATGTGCCGTTGAATGAAGAACAATTAGATGAATACATTTTAAAAATACAATCAAACAGTGAACGTAATGCATTTGAAATAAGTAATTACTAGAGGTTATAGACTTACAATTCATGTCACTCTCTAGAAGAAATTAATTTTAATTAAGTTTTCTGTCTCACAATGCTACTATATTGTGTTATATTATTGAAATGTGATGAATAATCTGATTTAGAATTTTGTAATAAATGTTTACATGATACTGCTTTTTATTTTCATATGTGGAAACTTTAAAGAAGTTTGTTCTGTGATTCTACAAATTAAAAGTTCTATGGGTTTCACCTCTTCTGCAGAGACTTTTATACAACAGAACGTTCCAAGTACTCGGACCATATGAAACATATAGATGAAGATTTGAAGCTGACTAGGGCAGCTCTCTCCAAAGAAGTTGAATGGAGGGATAAAATGGATGACAGTTACAAGCATTTATTAAAGGAGAAACGGGAACTCATCACTCAGTAAGTTAGGCTGTGTCAATCTAGACCAATATTAGAGAATGTGTTTGGATTCTTGTTTTGTTTTGGTTTGCTAATTTTTTATAATCTTGGTTTGTACCTGGAGAGTTCCTCTAGCAATGACGAGTCCCTCATTTTTAATAATACAATTTAATATGTGACCTTGTCCTACTAATGATTTTTTGGTTAGTTGCATGTGTACTCTTGGCATTTCTCATGCTTTTCCTAGAAACGTATAACTGATGATATTCCAAGAAACCTAAGACTGCTGTTATTCCAAGACTCTAAGATTTCTAATATTTTTTCAATTGATAGTAAATATTTGAGCGCAATTTCTTTTATTCCTTTAACCCCTTCTGCTTCACCCGAGACCATCTTTCTTTCTTTCTTATCCAGTTCCCTTTTACCATTACAATGTAGGGCCAGCACTATGAGGCTGGATTTCTCTGGA
>JARBEQ010266225.1:0-10160 GCA_030265355.1 Tritonia tetraquetra
TTAGTTTTATAAGCTGCCTGGCATAATTTAAGTAATACTTTATCTGCTTATATACTTTGGTTAACTATCATTTCTGGGTAAATTCCATCTGCACCTGGGGCTTTGCCAACTTTTATTTTCTTCTTTGCACTTATAAGTTCTGCCACTGTTATTTCTCTTTCATTGCTAGTACAGCCATTTTCCCTAGGACTGTTATTGTTATTTAGGCTGTTGCTCTCTGTATTTCCTATGTTAGCTGAGTTGTTTGGGTTTGTAGACTTCCAACGTTACATAACTGCCAAAATTGCTAGCTCTTCATCTGTAAGAACGATAACTTGTGTTCATTTATCTCAGCTTTGATTCGGAACGAAATTGTTTCAATGGGCATCGATAATGAACATAGGTAAGGCGACCGTTGTTCCATTTTGCTTTGAATCTAATGGCTTGTGTGATACATATCGACCCAGAAAAGTCATTCAACCATCGTTGTGTGGCCATGATTTCAATATCAGATACACGTTTTATCAAAGACGGTAAGAACATCTATTGGCACTTTCTTCTTTGCAGAAATAATTCATAAGTCTCCCATTCGAGTGAAAGGAAGAAACAATCAATAATCCAATGACTTACTTAGTATATATGAATATTGGGTTGGCGAGAGTGATTTCCTTCTGCGGTACGCCATGGCGCGTGACATCGATACATCAGTAGGAGTAGATTTGATTGGTTACCCCAATTTGGACAATGCTTTCAGTCCGTAGAGCAAATAGTTGTCGTGGAATCACAAGGCTTAGATTCGGGGTGGTTTTTTTTATTGTTTGTTGTTATTGCACTTGAGACAATTCAGGAAAAGGGGCGTATATATATATATACAGTTGGCCAGGTTGGTTGTTAGAACACACAGTAACATAATACTCATTATCCCAGTCCTTACGATAACCGTGGAGTGACCACAAGTGAAGCAGTAACTTGTTTATTGGTCTTATTTTATTAGTAGTACTGTTCACAGTATTGCACATGGCGCCAATGAATGGTGATGGACTGATCGCCTGCTTGTCTGAAATTACTGGATTCATCGCCTCTCTAGCTCTTATGCTTGCTTACATGTGGTGCCGGCTATCAGAATGGTTGACTTCTTAACGTCATTTATTGTGGTAAAATAGGGAGCTGTCTCCAATTCTGCATTTACCAAACAAACAAGTGGGATATTATTTCCAAAGATAATCAACAAGAAGATAGTCACCTCGGTGTATTTCACTATATAATGAGTTAGCACACGTTGTTTCCCTTGCGCCTTAGATGATAGTTTTGTGCACCGGATAGAAGGCATTTAATTTGATGATTTTGGTGTGATATATTTTTAGGTCACATAATTTTGATAAAAGAATGCATCACGACCAAGCCATTTTGTATCGAGTATTTAACGTACCAAAACAATACGAGAAGTCTGGGAACACTCGATAATAGAGGGGCATCACTCTCATGCGGCCTCAGTGAAATTCATTGAGTTGACTATCTTATTGTTGATTATCTTTGTTATTTCTATTAATTCTCTTTCACCATACCTTCAGCGTGCGTAGCTTGAAGAGGTGAACAATGAAAGTGAAAGAAAAATTATAATAATGATATTTTATATCAACAAACTTTATACAGCCAATCATCTTTCAATCTCGTTTCATTCATTGATTTTTGGCGATCGTTCCGAATACTGTATTGAAAGGCAATTTGCTCCACTGGGGAACCAACCAGACACGCGCACACGCCCGATTAGCGAGGAGAGCAGAGGGGGCATCTGGCATCGTCCCACAATCTTTCACGGAAATGACGTGGGGTTTTTGTCCCAGGGGGTTTAATATTGTAGCAATGATTATCATTTGTGATTGTGTCGTCTGAAATGGGACTTATCTCCTATGGCACGAGCATATCGTCAGCTCATCAACGGACGTTAACACATATCTACTTGTTTATGTGTCCCAGGCAAAAACGATAAACCCGTGTTTGTTACGTAAAATATGACTGTTGGATAATATCATATAAAATGTCTCGCCTTATGTGGCAAACTCTGCTCAATGTTCTTATAGCTGAGGGGTTTACCACCAAGGCAACAGTAAATATTGTTATGATCAGAACTTGGGCAACAGCAAAAAATGTGACGCTCATTGAAGGATCGGGGTACAGTGGGCTGATCACTTGCCCACTTTATCTACCTAATCAAGAGTTTTTTTCAGCTCTGTGTTCAGCAATGCTGGACATGGAGCTGGCCACGACACTCTTTGTGGGTATAATGTGGTTTGGATAACAAGACAAAACAAATCATATAGAATTTAGATACCATTCTAGTCTTGTTTCAAACTACGCATTCTGTTGTTTCACAATATTCCAACTCCTCACATCACAACCAACTATTCATAACACACTCTACACAGATGCAGCTTAATTGGGAAAAAAAAACCAAGCTACCTGATGAGATTCCATTGCACTGTTATGAACACCTATATAGTCATAGCAACAGGGATTACATAACAACGGCAACCACAACAACAAGACCGAGGTTCAAGTCCCGCCTGGTGCGGATTTTTTTCTCTGAACCTTTCAGAGTTTTCATGACTCTGGAGATTCACGTGGAATGTTCTCAAGTTCTGTTGAACCGCCTTTATGTTTTAAAAAGGGCGTTAAGCTTCAAACATTAGAACCTTTTTTAGAACAAGAAGACTAGAGACCGTTTATAGCCCGTTCACATGGTGCGGGGTTTGTCAGTACTCTCCGCACGGCAAACTGCACGGACGCCCCCTTAAAATAAATTCTTTCTTTCGTATCCAATTCCCTCTTACCATTACAGTGTAGGGCCAGCACAATGAGTCTGGATTTCTCTGGATCAAGAAATTAAGCTAAGCAGGTGATCAACCCAACTGTGACCTTTTTGGTAGGAATCAGTTTTGCCCGGACAGCGGCATTTCGGCCTACTCTTATCGATTTTTAACTGCCAATGGTTCTTTAACGTGCGCAACGTACACACGGGATCTCCGAGTTTATCAACTCGTCCGTCTCCGATAGGACTAGGTTCTTGATCCCACCTAGCTGAATAGGATCAGGGGAGAGGCATATAGGTTTTCACCGAGGTTCAAGAAGAAAAATACCCGAGAGTGTCGCTGCCGAGAATCGAACCCGGTACCTTTCGCTTCAGAGAGAGGCGAAATAAATTGACTGTTTAATTACTCGGCACCATGGAACGGAAGCAAACTATGACCTGATTTATCAGCGCCGCATTTAACCCCGTGGAATACACCAACATTTTGTTTACACTTTCACCATTACTACTCGCCCTTTATCTTAGTGCTTTGAATCGAGAGTAAGGGAAGTACCGATGAACTGGCGAACTAGAACAAAAAAAACATTCTGAAGTATAAATATTAAAAGTACTCTAATCCCACCACGCAGGTTTGCTGGGGGCAAAATGCACTGAACTCAAATCAAATAAAACCCATTTAGCGTACCTGTAAATCTTCGCAAATCATAAATCGTTTGCCCTTTACTGTAGGACACTTACCACACTTCAAATAGACACAAAAGACAGGTACCTGGGTATCTATATGTGTCTAATATTAAGGTAGGTGGATTCGACCACGGCAAAGAGGTTATAGATAGAACTCTATATTATAAACTCTTTGGACCACAGACACACCGACATAATTAGTGTGTGCATATTATTATATATCATTTAAGATAGTAACACAGATGGACAACTACTTAGATCGATATATATCGTTAGATAAACAGAAGATAGATAAACAGATAGAAGATAGATAAATATAGATGTATCGCAGATAGATAAACGGATTGATATGTAGATAGACAGGCAGATTGATGGTTAGATTGTTTGGTAATAGATAGATACACGGATGTGGAAGAGAAAGACATAGATAGATAGATGGATAGATAGGTAGGTAGGTAGGTGGATATTGGATGGATGGACGGATGTACAGATAGGTAGAAATATATATTCAAAAGATAGATGGATCGATGGTTGATAGTAGATAGATGGACGGATATACAGATAGATAGATAGATAGATAGACATATAGATATGTAGATAGATGGATGGACGGATAGATACAGATATGTATAGATAGAAAGATAGATATGGATAAATAGATAGATTGATATAGAGAGATAGATATAGGTAGATAAATAGATATAGATAGATATAGGTAGATAAATAGATATAGATAGATAGATAGAGATAAATAGATAGATAAATAGATAGATTGATAGATAAAAAGCGCTCTATAGGAAGCACATAGAGCATGACTTGGTTGTGGATATGCGCTATATAAATGCTTTGTATTATTATTATCTTCTTTCTTTCTTTATCAATAACCTTTTAGTACCTTTCGGTGTAAGGTATTATTATTATCGATAAATATAAAACATTGATTGTCCGGAGCATAGGTGGGTGGATATAGTGATGGATAAAGCTGCTACCGGTCTATACAAGGGTTAATAATGAATGAGTGACAGGAGCGTTTGGAATAAACAACCTTCGTTTCTACGGCAACACAACATGATATACCATAGTAGAGAAAAAGAGACAATTGCAAAACACAAGACGTTTACGTTGCGACCAAAATGTGTTTTCATCATAACTTCCCCGAGTCTGTCGTAGTTAGTCAAAACCTAAAGCAATGTCCTTCTTTCTTATCCAGTTCCCTGTTACCATTACAGTGTAGGGCCCGCTCTATGAGGCGGATTTACTCTGGAAAAAGATATTAGGCCAGGCAGGTGATCAGCCCACTGTGACTTTTGACCGGATAGCGGCCTTTCCGTCTACTCTTCTCGATTTCCAACTGCCAATGGTTCTTTAATATGCAGAACTTGCACACGGGACCTCCAAATGCATAGTCCGTCTCCGATAGGACTAGGTTCTTGGTCCATTCCTACCTTCATAGGATCAGGGGAGTGGCAAATAGGTTCATACCGAGTTTTGTAAAGAAAAACAACAGCTGTCGCCGCTGGGATTCGAGCCCTATAACTTTCGCTTCAAAGGCCAGAACCAAATCGCTGTGCCAGTGGGACCCCATCATTCATGATAATAATAATAATGATAATAATAATAATAATAATAATGATGATGATAATAATAATAATGATAATAATATTAATAATAATGATAATAATAATAATAATAATAATAATAATAATGATGATGATGATGATGATAATAATAATAATAATAATAATAATAATAATGATAATAATAATAATGATAATACCATGCTACATCTGACATAATTCTCGTAATGCTCTAACGTGTGGAATACCATTCGTGTCCTGACGAGAGAAGCCAACCACTGACATGATGTAGTGTTATGTTTTATCGTGTTTCTTGTTTGGGTGCCAGTGGGTAAGAAAAGGTTAAATGTCGAAATACGACAAACGTATGAATCTGTTACCTTTTCACACTGTTGTTATAATATCATGTCTTCCCTAATTCAACCCAGACTGCTAAACCGGACTGTCTAGATGTATTGTTAATCCTTTCTCTGCGGCGTTCGGTTAGATCGGGCTGATTTTTTTCTTGGGTTAAATTCGGTGTAAATGATTATCAAGTGGGAAGACAAGGGGAAATGATTAGATGATGAAAAGACTAGTGGATGAAATAGGAGTAGAGAATATGATAGAGATGATGTTGACATTAAGGGAGGAAGAGCCAGGATCGTCAACACTTGGTAATGATGATGATGATGATGATGATGATGATGATGACAGTGGTGGTGGTGGTGGTGGTGATGATGATGACGATGATGATGATGATGGTGATGATGATGATGATGATGAATTATTCACTGGACTCAGCATTCAACCCATATTTCTAAAAATCTTAAATTTGAAGTTTTGCGCCCTCTTAACACAGAAATACCATATTGTAAAAGGCGGTTCAACAGAAATTGAAAAAAAATCGATTCTTCGTTAATCTCAAAGGAAAAGTCTGATAGGCCCCAAACATCGTACACATCTCGAACCACCTTGGAGCTCCGCATCCAGAAACTTTCTTTCTTCTTTCTTATCCAGTTCCCTTTTACCAATCCAGCGTAGGGCCAGCCTATGAGGATGGATTTCTCTGGATCAAGAAATTAAGATTAAGATGATCAACCCACTGTGACCTTTGTAGTAGGAATTAATTTTGCCCGGACAGTGGCCTTACGGCCTACTCTTATCAATTTTCAACTGTCAAGGGTTCTTTAACGTGCGCCACGTGCACACGGGACCTCCGAGTTTATCGTCTGTCTCCGATAGGACTAGGTTCTTGATCTCACCTACCTTCATAGGGAGTGGCATATAGGTTTTCACCAAGTTTCAAGGAGAAAAATACCTGTCGCTGCCGGGAATCGAACCTTTCCCTTCAGAGGCGAGCACCTTACCTCTGCGCCACTGGGACCCCCCGCATACAGAAACAAATAATTTGATCACTGTGCTTGGGACAGTTGTTTGTTTGTTGGATCGAACCCCATTTATACCGCAGAGCAGTGTTGAGGCCAGCACCTCGACCACCAAACACAACTGGAGACAGAGCCGGAAATGTTATGGATCCAAGAAATTCAGACAAACAGGTGATCAGCCCACTGTGCCCTCAACTCTGTACTGACACCATGAGCAATACACTGATCAGTATATATCAAAGACAGGCCAATAATCAAATTACTGTAACCCTTGTGGGTACCCCCTCAGCTATTGATTTTTAAAAAATGGGAGGTTCTACCACTCTGGGCAACAACTGATTATCACAGTACGAAGTACGATAGATGCATAATTTATTTTTATACAGGAACCTTAACCCCTTTTTTCTTTTTTTCCTTTTTTTTTTTGGTTGTTTGTCCTGGGCTATATGATGTTTTTGTTGTTGTTTTCATAATAAATATGAGAGCAAGTTTTGATGCAGATCACATGCCATTCTTTACATTCAAATGTTTCGGCTAAAGTCCCTCCAAGTCTTTGATAAACATTTTAACCGAAAAGATGAGGCCTAACGGCTCTGGGATCCGTGTGGGGACACATTGAGGGTTAAAACTCCACTCAGTGACACATCATTTATTGCATGCTAGATAATTCGTTTCCAATTGAACAGCTTCCCTCTCTGAGTTTTTGAAAGTTTCAATATTTCTGTTCTGTTCTGTTATGGTATGTTATGTTCTGTTATGTTCGTATTCTCCAGCACACCATATAGATATTGACAAAGATGTAAATACTTAACAGAAGAACAGAGGTAGCAAAAGAAGGGAATAGAAAATGAATAGAAAGTGAATAGAAAATGAATAGAAAGTAAATAGAAAGTGAATAGAAAATGAATAGAAAATGAATAGAAAATGAATAGAAAGTGAATAGAAAATGAATAGAAAGTAAATAGAAAGTGAATAGAAAATGAATAGAAAATGAATAGAAAATGAATAGAAAGTGAATAGAAAATGAATAGAAAGTAAATAGAAAGTGAATAGAAAATGAATAGAAAGTGAATAGAAAATGAATAGAAAGTGAATAGAAAATGAATAGAAAGTAAATAGAAAGTGAATAGAAAGTAAATAGAAAGTGAATAGAAAGTGAATAGAAAATGAATAGAAAGTGAATAGAAAATGAATAGAAAGTAAATAGAAAGTGAATAGAAAGTAAATAGAAAGTGAATAGAAAGTGAATAGAAAGTAAATAGAAAATGAATAGAAAGTGAATAGAAAATGAATAGAAAGTGAATAGAAAATGAATAGAAAGTAAATAGAAAAAACTAAGGATAGACTGTATGACAAACAGGCAAGTAGTGGATAGATCGATAAATAGAAACAGTTATACAAACAAATAGAGGGATAGTTAAGTATGTAGGTAAGTAGATGGATAGATAGACAGACAGAAGGATAGGTGGGCACATAGATAAATAGATATATAGACAGACAGAGAGGAATGTAGATATAGAGATAGATAGACAGATAGGTAGGGAGATGGATAGAAGTAAAGAGAGAGAGAGGTAGATAGATATACAGACAGATATGAAGGCATATATAGAGATCGATAGACAGACAGACATATAGGTAAGCAGATGGATATAAGTACAGATAGATAGATAAATAGATAGATAGACGGATAGATAGGAAAGTAGATATAGATACAGACAGACAGACAGACAGATGGGTAAGCAGATGGATATAAGTATAGAGAGATAGAGAGATAAATAGATATACAGACAGTTGTTATTATTAAATATAGAGAGATAGATTCACAGACAAATGATAGATATATGGATGAATGGATGGATGAAAAATCAAAACAAGAAATGGATGTACATGTTATCGAGACAGTAACCTACACACCTGTTATAAAGGTAATCCACTGAAAGACACATATCATCTGCTCACTATTCACCTGGCTAAGCACTCACCCCGCCATACCTAAGGAACGAAATAATATCTGAGTTCTCTCCCTTGGTCTTCACGAGCCGCACGCGCTTCTTCCCATAACGTGTGTGCTCACCAGCAAAATGGCTGTCGCGTGAGCTCACTGCGAGAAATTCAAACCATTCATTCCGCACGGCATTCAAATTCATGCCTTTTTTTTTTACTCCACCGAGCATTTCATTAGAAATTATATTGTGTTGACTTGTCAGATAAACATAAAGATATAGAGATAATGTCTATTACCATAAGCAATAAAGCCATTCATACATCTTATATAATGTGTGAGTTAGGAGTGTGTAAGTATGTGTACAAATATCAATGCATTGGCGAAAAAATTATGCATTGTTTTAATTCAATTAATAATGAACTGTATTAATTGTGTTTGGGATCTCGCTCTTTATCATAATAACCAAATTAAAACTGCCAAATGCATTATAATTTAATAAGAATAATGTTAGTTGTGGTAATATCGACTCGGCGATAATTGTGACATCCCTTTGTTTTGGTGCTTAAAAATGTTTATTGTTTATTCATTAATATGCACCTAGAAACCTCATGTCACCTACGTGGAGGCTAGGTGGCGCATGGGGTTATTAAGACAGCGGACTTTTATGACGAGGGTCGCGAGTTCGAGTCCCACTTCAGCTGCTTCTCCCCCCCCCCCTCCCCACCTCCCTGGGTAAGGTAAGGAACTTTATTCCGATAACCTCACTCGACCCAACTACAGAAATGGGTACCAAGGCTTATCAGAGCGTCGAGAAAGCAACTGCGATAGACCAACGTCCTATCCAGAAAGTGATAAATTGTCACTTGTCCGCTTCAATTTTTTTTAACCGGGCTAAGCACCAGCCCCATGTACATATATCATGTAAAGTAAATCAAACGGGGGTTGTAGGGTAGGTGTAACGGTTTCGCTTTGTGTGCAGAAGGTCCTGGGTTCGAATCCCGGCGGCAACGTGAGGATTTCTTCATTTTAACTTTTTTGTACATAAAAAGGTTATTAGTCTTACGCCCTTGGCAACACATTTTAGATCAAAGGTCATATCAAAGGCGGGACCTCAGAATTATAGTCCATCTCCGATATGACTTGATTCCTTTGGAATCATCAGCCTCAGAGCCATAAAACTCGAGAAAGTTGAAATGAAAAAATCCCAACGTCGCCGCCGAAGCGAAAGCGTTGACCGCTACGAAAATCCCAACGTCGCCGCCGAAGCGAAAGCGTTGACCGCTACTAAAATCCCAACGTCGCCGCCAAAGCGAAAGCGTTGACCGCTACGAAAATCCCAACGTCGCCGCCGAAGCGAAAGCGTTGACCGCTACCAAAATCCCAACGTCGCCGCCGAAGCGAAAGCGTTGACCGCTACGCCACGAGGCTCCAACCTTTTTTGTGTATATATTATAAACAAGCAGGGACGCCCGACAGTTATCGGGTTACCAGTGATGCCATGCACTCAATCAATAACAGTTGATCACTTTTAGTCAACCCGTTTGTAAATGCAATATCATATTATGATAAAACAATGATATATTCCGCCACAGATGAAAGATAAGCCAGAGGGACTCCCACCTTTGATATAGATATAATATGATGTGCACGCCTTTGATATTGAATGAATCAATATCATAATATCACCGTGTGCTCATAGAACAATGACGTCATTTTACTCAGTGAAAGGAAAAGGCGGAAGTAAGGAAAACTGTGATGAATGTCGATAAATAAAATTCGGAGAAACAAAGCATTTTCTA